>BJFM01001432.1:94634-106883 GCA_016586285.1 Arothron firmamentum
CCCCCCCCCCCCCCCACACACACACACACACAACCATTTCCAGGTGTGAAATGGATCCACTGTGGCACTCCTTTAGGGATTCCTGAGGAAAGTAAAACGGAAACTTCAATTTAATGAAGTCCTCAGCTCAGACAGGCTTCCTCTGCTCCAGCCAGGCCTCTGCGGCTTAGCTCTGGAGCCATAATGACCTGCTGTGAATGGGTGGACACAGGAAATAATCCATCCAATACACCGCATCCTACTTCATCTAATAATAGCAATATAGATATATGTCTCTGCCTCGTCCACCTCAACCAATAGATAATGATTGACAAAGACAAGAGGTGATATATAGCTTCAGGAAAGTCCACATTGCTGAGAAAATAAATTACCAGTGAATAAACATGTCATACAGGACTGACAGTGACGACGAGGCTCTGGATAGGCTATTTTCCTTTTTTCGTGAGCAAGGTTGGAGTCTACGCATGTCAGAGAAGCAACTTTTAGAAAAAATGGCTGATATGAAGCACTGCAACAGCGGGAAATTAATTCAATATGGCGAAAATGAAAACTACCAAGGCCTCTAAATTAAAATTATTGGATGACCTTTTCTCCTGATCCTTGGCTCATTCATTCCATGTGCTCTAACTCCACTGACAGACTCTGCAAACCAAAGCTAAAAAAAACCCCAACAACCATCCAACAAAGATCCAGATTCGATCCAAAAGAAATTTCATCTATTACTATATTAAATCTGGGCATGAAACAAGAATCACAAACAGTATCACAAACAAAATATAGAAACACATGGCTGCATTTCAGTTCTTTTTTGTGGTTCTTATTTGGCTTTGCTCTTGTTTTTTTTGAATAATTTAAGGACATTGCTTCAAAATTTGCCACCTAAAATCATAAATACAGCTGTTAGAAGAGTTTCAAACAAGCTGCAAGATCATCCGAGCTCTTGAGGAGCAGAATATTTTATACCTGCAGGACAGCAGCGTCTGTGTTCTCAGAACATCCATATTCATGGCTGTAAATAGACTCTGATGTGCCCCAAGTTTGCTCTTTGTCCTCTTCGCTCAGGTGGACTCACCTTGGAGGAGGCCACTGCAGCACACCAGCAGACAGCCCCTCCAAACAGTATAAATTAGCCTGAGTAAGCGCAGGAGACAGGAAGGACAGCAACTAACTTCCAAAGAAGACACTTAAGCGAAGACAAACTCTGCAAATTGAATTTAAATGACTTTCTGAATAAAATGTTCCATTAGCCATAAGAATGGGGTCTAAACGGCCGACACTGCACCGACGTTTTCAGGGCAAAATGTCAACAAGATATCGCCTAATGAAATGGAAACTGGGAGTCGACGCCCGTTTGGCCGGTTCGGCGAAGGCAGCGACTGATGGATGCAGAAAAACTGATGGAGCAGATTGTCATCCAGACATCCTGTGATAGCAGGAAATCCATCCTTGTCGGTTGACATCATCTCCCCGCCAGGCCAGCATCATCTGTGAGCCGTCAGCAGCCGAAACTCTGCTGATGGGACACGGCTGAGCCACCAGCTTCCATCTGCCTAACCTGCATGTCTTCTGTCTGTCCTTCACGTCTTCTGTCTGTCCTGCATGTCTTCTGCATGTCCTTCATGTCTTCTGCCTGTCCTTCATGTCTTCTGTCTGTCCTTCATGTCTTCTGTCTGTCCTTCACGTCTTCCTCCCAAAGTTAAAGAAGTCTTTCCATGAAATATTGACCACTGTTTGCTATAGCAACTGCACGCTGAGTTCTAAAACCAGCACAGACAGCAAACATACAGGCGGTGTCCCCTTCCGAGCAGGGGACACCTACAGCAGGTCGACCGGGACATCCTGTCACATGTTATTTCCCTATTTAAATGACCGATTTATGCTAAATCTCTGGGTTTGCGTCACTAATGAGCGGACTGGCGTGTGCCGCAGTACAGCTTTACCTGCTGCCTGTTTCTCTTTGTCTTCACTCAGCTTTCCACTGGTCGTATGGTTTGGAGTTTTTCGTTAACCGTCATTAATTATGCAGCTGTCAGCCATTCTCCAGCCACTTTTTATGTAAATGGCTTTATGTTTTGCAAACTGGATGGGGCACACGTTAAGGAGGTGGCGCCCGGGGAGTTTTGGGCCTTGAAAAAGTTGCAACCGAGGGGCCAATTATAGGTATGTCAGCGCAGCCTTGCCCAGGGCTGTTTTCATTATTAGTTTGAGATGTTAACCCTGCTGAGATCTGTTTGATTGGATCTTAAAATGAACAAAAACTGGAAGGTTCCTGATGTAGTTAAAGTGCTGACAGTAGGGGCATCACTGGAGGGGAAGAAAGTCTACAGAAAATCACTTCATTGTACACCAGCACGTACCGCGTTTCACACACAAATAACAAAATCGCTGTGTGGAATCCACACAAACACTTGTGTAAAACAGACTTTTGGATTCCGCTGAAGAAAAGCTAGATGTCATTCTGACTCATTTGTTCTTGATGGAACCCTACAGAGCATGACTCAGCATAGCGTGGAACATATGTGATAGCAGATTTGGCGTATAATTCCTGACTTGGTGGACTCTGGTGGAGCCAGACATCTCTTTCCCTTCCTTCACTAGTATCTGGTTACTGAGAAGCTGCATCTATCACCTTGTTTGAGCAGATAGACTCGGTTGGTCGGGCTATCTGCGATGCTCTGAGTGTGCAGTGGGTTAGATCTGACCTCTGCCCGGTGCTGTGACCTCAGGAGACTCGCACTCCCGTTGCACTTGTGAAGGTGTGATGCCCGTCAGATGGCAGGCAGCCCGAGGTGGAGGAAAGAAACTGCTTCAGGAGTCCCGTCACTCCCTCGGTTGCTGCCCTCATGCCAAAGCCAATGTTTTCCTAATGTCCCAGGCCTAATTTTGGGATGTGAAGAAGAGGAAGAAAAAGATTCAGAAGGAGAAAAACGAGGCTGGAGCCTGCAGCTGAAATGAAAGCACCAGCAGGGTAAACAGAGCGGGTTTCCTCCTGTGGTCATAAACTCGAACTTGTCACCTTTTCCTGCCTGTCGCCGCTCAGCAAGCCTGATCACCTTCAGCCGCTCTGCGAGGCGGTGGCGTTCCACTCAGCTGCACTCGAGCAAAAATCCGGTTCCTACTGGAGGACATCAGAACCAAAGAATGCTGGCGCTAGCATCTGAGCACCCCTCATTTCTTAACATGCGCACATAGCAATTAAGCTTATTAAGCATTATTATAATTTGCTGACTGGTTTGCTGCCTCTTGGAGAGGAGCGTTGCTTCTTTAATGGAGGCTGTTGGGAGCCTCATGCAGCTTTAAGGTCTACTCAGAGTGGAAAACAGATTTTAGACTTTATATTTGAAGACAAACTGATCATTATACAGTTTCATTACATAAACGTAACCTAATTATGTGTTTCATATATTAAATGTCTGTCTGGGCAACCATAATCCAGGTTGTTAGTATTTAAAATTGTTCTGAGGGTCATTTTCCAGCAGGAAACAGAAGTTAACCCACTCAGCTCCAGGTCCACTGGAGGATCTACTGGGCCACAACATGAAAGACCCTGCAAACAAAACCCAGAAGTCATCAAACAGACCTTTGCTCCTGACAGAACGCGTGTTTTCACATCTGTGCAGCTGCAGTTTGACTTGCTGTTCCGGCTTCTTGCATTAGAAATGAGCCTGAAGCAGACGTGCACGTGTAGCCTGAGGGCAAATGTTTTGATTGACAGCAACAGGGACGCTGCAGTGATCCCAGGGGTAGAGCGTCTCTGCTGAGGTTCGACCCCATCAAACCCTTGTTTCATTTCAGAATATGATCACAATAATAAAGCTGCAGTGGATTTACATCAAATGTGGTGCATAAACCAGTTACGACCCACTTTTTATTTATTATGTTAAGACAAAATTAATTATGGTTGCTGCAGTTTTGAGGTGTAAATGCCTTTGCATGCTTCAATTCAAATAACACCGCGGAGAGAGATTAAAAAATAACCTGTTAAGAGCTGAAGATGTTAATTTATGCTGAGTAAAATCCTTCAGAATCAGACTTGTTTCCGTTTCTGACCAGAGTTGGAAGCTGAACCAGATGTGCAGCTGCAGAATTCCACTGCTGCTTGGTGATGCATGGGAAATTTAATGTGGAAAAATATACAAATCTGGCATTCTTCTACCTTCACCTGATGATGTGCTCCAACTGCACCGGAGAATTTTCCACTCTCATTTTAGCCCACGAACAAAGAATGTGTAAGAACACAAAGGGATTTATTGTCTTTCTTTAGCTTGCAAGCACACAGAGATGGATGGGTCTGTAGAAGATGTAGAAGAGGAGTGGGGCTGACCCAGGACCATCTGTAGGCTCTCGCACAGAAAGCATCGGTCATCATTTTCCAATCAAAATGTGGTGTTTCAGAGATACGAGCAGATGGAAATCCAGCAGCAGAGTCGGTGAAGCAGCACAGAGGTCTGGACGCATGAAAGGTTCAGCGCAACATGACAAAAAGCGTTATTATTCACCTCCTCAGGACCAGCGAGGCACAACGTGAATCACTAGTTTACATTTCCAACTTCCTGGTAATGGCGGGGTGTAAATTTAGAATCGAGGATTCAAAAGCTGCGACCCGAAAGAAACCGCGAGGATGACATCACAGGACACGCATCTAAAATCGGGCAAGAGCCTTCGGAGAACAACAAGCTGCAGTAAATCTCTGCAGCTCTCCGCCAGCTGTGATTTAAAGCTGCCTCTCTCCACTCATGACTCACACCAAAGACGTAGTGAGACAGATTCCCTGAAGGAGAACTTTCCAAGTTTTATCAGCTTTTTACACTGGAACTCCACCACGAGAGCCTGGAGCCAAACTGGTGAAAGACAGGCGGCGGAACCGCGGACAGAGTTGACTTTTCTGTTATTTCTCCTCATTAAAAGAGTGTGGAAAGATAAAGAGGCTCTGTTGTAGTTTTTGTGTCTCTCGGTCCGTCTGCAGCAGCGGGTCACGTCGCCTTTTATGTGATTCACCAACTTTTTTCAGAAACAAACAGTCACCAACAGTGACACAGCCGACTGAAACCGCAACTCATTTAAGCACCAGCAAGAGCTTCTGCGTCTTTATCTGAGGGTTAAGTCCTCACCAGGAGCTAAGTGGGTAGATGTCTGTGACCTTCTCCCCCCTTACTGGATGGTTTGTGTTTTTGGAACAAACTGCAGATTATCAGCTGTTAACATGAGATGGGCTAAAGAATCCAAAGTCTAGCTAAAAATCCAGACGAAGGTTGTTGCTTCCATCTCTCCAAGCTTAAAGCCATCGAAGAACGGAGCATTCACTGAAGTGGAACATCTGTCACGTTAGAGGAATGGACTAAATATTATATTAAAATAATATATAATATTCAAGTAAAATAACAAGAACGCTGCAACGACTCATTGTTATTCATGAGATTTAGCAACAACATGAGTGCAAACTGTCATTAGGGGAACGAGGGAAAGACAATTTAATTTCGAAAGCTCAGCTTGCATTTATGAGACCGAAAAAGAAGATAAAGTAACAGGAAGTGACAGGATAAGAGCGCAATTAGATCTGTGCACCCACAGGTGAAACGTGGCTTTTTGTCTGCAGACTCATGGTGGATGGTTGGAAGATTAAAGTCCAGCAGGACTGAAACCAAAGAGCCATCTGGACAATCAGTTAAAGATTTGATCAGCTTTACAGTAAAAAGAAAAACCCCATTTAAGATGCTGTATATGCGTTGAGGTTATCCACATCAAAGACATTGTTCTTCTTCATCTGTGAGATCTAGAAAACAATAAAAATAAATGATCATAAAGAAAGAATGTAGAAAAATCCAGCTATAATAGAAACAACAATAAAAGGTGTTTCATGGTGTTTTCACAAATAAAAACCACATAAGTCTAGAATAAACCATTTGTTCGGCCATCAGAGCAGAAACAGCCCAGTTTCCATTTTATTTTCATGTGTTTCCAGGTGGTCTCTGGCTCCTCCAGCTCCAGAACAAAAACAGGAATCTGAGTAAGAACCGAGCCCGTTCGGTGATCTGCTCAGTGTTTCAGCCGACAGCAGATCGATGTTTTCACTGTAATTCCATCAGCCGTCATTCCAGGTCGAAGTGTGGGGTGTGGGGGGGACAGACGGGGGGGACGGAGGAACACCAGCGCGACCGCCACTGTGTGCAGAGTCGTTGAAGAGACTTTGCAGAGATGCTCAGCGATGGGGGGAAAAAAAACGATACAATGGCAGAATTCAAAAAATATTTCACTTCCAGATGGAATGCAAAAGTTTTATTACACCTTCTCCTCACTCCGTTTCATTTTAACAACTCCAAGTACAGCCTGTTTATTGAATAAAGGATTCGTTTTTATAACCATGACAACTGACAAACCTAAATAATTCAGGACACGTTTACCTTCTGGGTTCAATAATGCATCTTAGCGCTGTTTGTCACCCTGATAAAACAAAAACCATCTGGGTTGAAACATCAGCTCCAACGTCTGTTTGTGTTGGGGCCGTTGGGCTCAACGACCGAAGTAGATCAAGAGTTTTTATTGTACATCAGTTGTACAGCAGTGAAATTTCAGATGGGGGGGGGGTCAGTCACACAGAACACTAACTCAACACAAGACCTGCTGTACCTGAGGACCGAATCCACGACCTTCTTAAGGATTCAGAAACCAGGTTTTCAACAAGTTATCTTAATTGTCCTTTCAATTAAATTGATTCTGAAGTCTTAAGTTACTGGAACATTGGCTCAGGTTCCAACGAAAACATTTATCACAAACCAGTTAGACGACGTGAACCTTTCTCTGAAGCCGGTGAGCATAAACTGCTTTTATCTTTCCGTCTCTTCACGCCATCAGCAGACTCGCACGTTTATGTGGAAACTGCAGTTTTGGTGAGATGAATAAGATGGAGCCTGGAGCCGCGAAAACAAAGGAAGAAAGTGTTTGATGCATGAGCACTGACTGAGCTGGAAGTCCTCAAATTTTGTTAAATGAACATACATCCATACATACATTTATGTTTCTGAGTCTATATTTGTATAGATGTGTATGTACAGTACATATATAGACCTTAAATAGTCCCTCTAAATCTTTTTTTTTAACCCCAAAATGATCCAAAATTGCAGTTTCTTTTGAGTCTACATTCGTATCCTAACTTGAAACAGCTAATTAGGCAGTGGGCAGTGTTTTGTCAAGGGTTAAATATGGAAGCCGCCTCTGTTTCGGATGTCTTAAACAGACGTTGGAGCGTGACATAATTCCATAGTGCAAATCGCTAAGAGGGATGGAGGAAGTCTGAGCTGTTTTGGAACCCAACACCGCCGCCGCTGCATCGGCAAAACAATATCGACCCTGAGCTTCAGGTAGGGACGTGTGGGAAGCCAGTCACGGAGGGGAAACGTCACAGAAGGGCCTCCCGAGGGCCGTTAAACTCAGACGAGAAGAAGCAAAGGAAACGTAATCATGGATTATGATAGATTGTGTTTATTTGAGTCAGGAAAGCGCTGCTGGCTGCGATTCCTGGGGTTGAAACGTCTCTGGCGTCGTGATGGAGCCGTTTCTGCAGCAGGAGCCTGAAACCCTGGGTCAGTGGGAACGCTTTTAGATACAATCCCATCTCAATCAGGAACACATCTCTGAAGATATTTTCCCTTTTTCTGTCACCTTGTCGCCGCGGTGACATTGATGAGGCAGGATGAGGTTTGTGATGCTGTACTGGTGCAATAATAGAACGTTTGTGCCTCTTCCGTAAGCGCCATCATTAGGCCAGACTTTCACATTTAGAGCTACATCTGAGAATCCAAAATATCTCGTCTGCTGTCAAAGTTAAAGCAGAGCGAACAGCCGAGACTGACGAGGTCATTACTTGGTGTTCAACTCAAACACTTGGAGACTGGAGAAGAAAAAAAAAAAAACCCAAAATATTATCAACAGATCACAGAATTTAGATGCAGAAATGGAACTTGTTGCTGAAGCGTCTGATCGAGGTAACTAAATCTGACACGCACGACCAACTATTGTTTTCTGTGGGTTTTTTTTACATGGTACGTTTAGCTCCCCAAAAACAAGTTAGTCAGAATGACTTTTGTCATTTATTTGTGGCCGAATTGAAAAGGGTGCGTGCAGAGGAGGAACATGGGGGAGTGTTGTGACGCTGAATCAAACAATCTTCAAGCTTGTGTGTGTGTGTGTGAGACAATCAGTGGGAATGAGAGCAGCCGAGAGGCGACACTCCACATCATATTGATTTTACTTTCCAGAGCTGCCGTGCGCAGATGGAGGGATGCTGGGAAATAAACAAAGGAGAGATGATGGTGGAAGAGGAGACAGAGAAGGGTAGACAGACCTGCAGAAGAGACACAGAAATATATGCAAAAGCCTTCCTTGTTTGTTATTCATTGATGGTTTACTGAGTGACAGGTTTGCACTGTAATTTCTCCTTATCATGAAAGCAGGCCAGCATAATAAATAACTTAGATTTCTCTTTTTAGCCTTTCTTTGTTCATTTTTTTTTGCGTGACATAAATAATGACACCCGTAGAACAGTTACATCATCCATATATCAGGTCCTCCTGATTCTGCATGAAGACTTAGTTTCTCTATAGGTTGCTGTTGCCATGGCAACAATGAAACACAAAGAAAGAAGGAAAGACATTTTGAAAAACTGCTGACAGAGGGGATGAAGGAGGACAGTATGTCACCAGTAAAGGGAGTTTAACTTGACGGAAAACAGTCCCATTTACGTTTACCTTAATGATTCCAGAACAGAAACGTTTCAAACTGATGTTCTGTCCAGTTTAGCTAACGCAACCTTTTGACTCGTTAACACAGTAGTGTTAGTGTTGTAAATGTCGGCCTTAGATCTCCGATGGAACACTTGAACCAGAAGTCCAGCAGTATGGAGCTACGTTCAAGGAACTTGTAGCGTATTTGGCGCCCTCTGGTGGCATTGTTCTCAAACTGTCAACTGAAAATACTCTCTGTTTTCTGTTTCCTGCATTAAAGTTCGAGTCTGTAATCATTTAAGCTGAAGCCTGAACTTGAGGTTGTTGCTTTAGTGGCTCATCACAAACTTTTCAGACCTCCCATATTTTCTATTTCTCTTCTGGTCCGCCTTTCCTTTCTTCGATGAACACCATTCTGCAACACTTTATTAGCTTCTGCCATCACCGATGGACGTTCAGGTAGGCCAAACATGACACATTACAAGATCTATTTTCCCATGCGGTTGCAACAGACCTCCAGTCTATCCAATTATTCCCAAACAGAGAAGAAGTGATCGCCCAGATATGTTTGGTTCGCTTCAGTGTGCCATTTTTGTGGAGTTTGGTTTATAACTAGCTTCGATTATTAATCTCTAATGCTTTGCAGATGTGTCCTGAATGCACCACACGGGAGGCTGCTAAATTACAGGAAATCATACGATAAAGGAATGAACAGCAAGAGCGAGCGGAGGGAAGACTGGAGCAGTTCGGAGAGATACTAAAGGAAAGACGGAGGAATGGAGGGGCCATAGAAGCAGCGAGGCTGGGTTATCTTGGGACAATATCTAATTACGTTGTACTATGGTGCCGCTGTATTGCCAAACCACTATTACCAAACCACTAATTATGTGCTGTAATTTCTAACATTTTTTTTTCTTGGCTCATTTTTATGAGTTTTTTTTTTTTTTCCTGCATGAAGGAATTAATAGTTTTCAAAAACACACGCCATTGTCCTTTTGGACAAATCAGCCTTCTGTGTGCAGCCTGCCTGCTTCTATTTCTATTTACCCTTTTTGTTTAAGATGTTTTGATCTGCAAATGCATCCGCCAACCACCCAGGTTTTCTTCTCCAGGAGACATTTATGGAGCATTGGTAATCAATAGCCCACCAGCGTGGCAGGAGTGTGTCTGTAATGACAGAAAATACAGCCTCACACTGTGTGGAAGTCCAGCCTCTAACTCTCTCACTGAAGTCTCTTCCTGATGATCAGACCAGCTGTTCCACCGGGAGGATCTTCACTTTTACGTGGGAACGTTGTGATGGATCGATACAGAAGCGGCAGATCGCCGATCGAACCACACAGAAGCCACAACCAATAAGAAGCAAAATAAGGAAAGATCAAAGCGATCGAACCTAATCAAAGAAAGAGACAGCTGCTCTCATGGTTATTTGTTCATTACTCTATGCAAATGAGTATTTAGTTGTCTGAGAGTGTTCAAGGTTTAGATGCAGGTTTAGATCAAAGGGATGTGGCGTCAGTCCAGCGTGTTAAGACATAACTTCTCTAACGAGCTTTTAATTTGCAGCACAAACCAAGTCTGTCGTCCGAAATTCTCTTTTGTGTCATCGTTTTCTTCAAAGTGTAATGATCTGCCCACATCGATTGACAGATCGATCGCTCTCTTTATTCGGGCCGTTTAAGCAAAATGTCAAAGGCTAACAAACGGTGTGAGCAACAACAGGAAGTGGCTCAGTCGTGCAGGAAGGGGGGTCGAGGTGGAGCCACAGCCCCCCTGAGAGTACCGATTGGATTTGAAATTTCCCCAGTGGACTCCTGAAGCTGCGTCCACCTCACTTCAGCTTTCCTTGTGTTTTTCCTTCTCCTGTCAGCGGATGAGGACGCGAGGTGATGAATAGTGATGAGCAGATGGGACAAATATGCGTCTGTGCGTCTGGTTGCTAATGCGAGACCTCCGGCCGTCGCGCCGCGTCCCGGTCGGATACTTCTGCATCCGTCTGGGCGGAGAAACACTACTTTAACACGTTGTAAAAACGTGGATGAGAAGCTCAGATTGTTCTGATCCTGGTTCTCTCTGCAGCGTTGGCGGCTCGGCTTCCTCCTTGCTGACCCTGACCTGTCTGGTGCTGCTGCGCTTTCCAGTAAACACGTGGACGTGTTTGTGTCACGGGCTCTTTTGGGCCCAAACATTTCATTTTTCTGAGGTAACGCTGCCTTATAAAGGCCGGAGTGTCCGCAGATGTTTGACTTACAGCTCGTGTGCAGCTGCTGGTTTTAGGGATCCGAGCGGAGGACGGATTTATGCTCATTGCTGGAAACATAAATTCACCTGGTAAAACAAGCTTCTCACATATCTTTCTGCTTACAGCTTCAGTTTATTCTGTAGAGATTCATCAACACAAACATAAAACTTTGAGCCAGAACCTTCGGCTCTGTCACGTTTAAGTGCAAAACCAGTTTGAACAGGAGTGTAATCAGCTGGAGAGCCATTATTTCATTGTTTGTCTCTTTTCAAGTGTGATCGAGGAAAGCGTCCCGTTCCCTAAAACAGCAGGAAACATCAACCGTGGGGTGTAGCTGACGTGATGAAGAGCCCCCGGACAAAGTGTTGAGGCTGCATTTTAAAAACCACACGGCTAAACACCAACGTAAGCCCGAAAAAGAACCGGTGCCAGTGATCCGTGACATGATTTGACGTGACATTCTTTCTCCTTGCTGCATACAAGCTCCTCGCTGTTTTGGTCAACATTTCCAGGGAAGATCTACTTCCTCTCCAATCTTCTCGAAGCAGAGCAAAACTACCCAAGCTCAAGAGGCTCCTTGACAGCAACTGCAGACACTTGTATTCAAATGGAGCGTTCTAATTAGCGCCTTTAAGTGAATGCAGATCTTTATGCGCGGCGCCATATGCAGAGTTGAATATTCATGCGGGTGCGGAGCCGGCTGTCCCCGCTCGGGCCCAGGAAAAGCTGCGTTTCTCTCCCCCTCATTATTCTGACATGCTGACAAAGAGCAACAAGGCAAAGAAGCAAGGAGACGGCAAAGTCAGGGTCTGCCCTGAAGTTCACCACAAACTTCCCGACACTGGGAAAAGAGAGCAAGGGAAAAGATACACTTTCACACACTGTTACACACGTTTCCTCTGGTGGTGGCAGATGTTCTCAATAAGAATCCAGCTTATCCAAGCGGGGGTAGGGCCTCGCTTTCAGATTGACTCAGGGATATTGCGCTAACATGACAGGCTGAGGTGAGATCAGGGTTTTCGCTCAAGAGGCTTTAAACTGGAGTGACAGCGAATGTGTTGCCACAGAACTGTGATTTATCAGAGCTTATCGCTCAGGCAGTCAATGATATCAGCCCACGATTATGTCATAGAATCCACTTGCAAGGACATGCTTGATGGTGATCCATCAGCGTGACGGCGTCCTTATGCTCTGCCCTCACACTGAGTTTGAAATGCTCTACAAAACATATTGCATTTGCGAATATGTGTGTGTGTGTGTGTGTGTGTGTGTGTGGGGGGGGGGGGG
>BJFM01001432.1:115977-131931 GCA_016586285.1 Arothron firmamentum
CCCCCCCCCCCAACTGCAGATTAATTTCTCCATATCACTCACACGGGGAATTCAGGGGACTTTCTCTCCTGTCACATGTAACAGACACACACCTTCACCCTGCAGGGAGACGTCGGACTCGATGCAAAGATGTGCAGGCCCCTCCCAGTGAGTGGCCCAACACACAGTTTACCTTTAAAGTCTGTTCTAAAGTCACTATTTTGCTAAAATTACATCAGAACACTCAGCAAGTTGCAGCAAATAGGATCACAGGCAAAAACAAACGAAAAGATATACAATTTAAAGTCCTATAGTAAAGGACGACACAGTGTGCCGAAACATCAGTAGCAGTGACAAAAACAGCCCATGCAAGAACACAACTACCACATAGGCGAGTACATTCAGTAACGCTCGTGCCTTTTAGAAAAAGAGTTAGAAATACAATCATCACGTGCTCAAAGTCTGATTTTCACCTCTGCTTCGGTTTGCTTCCATGTGTGAGGGGGGCTGTTTTGAATGCACCTTTCAGAGGCTCACAGGTGTTTTATGTATTTGCCTCCGTATTTTCATAGCTGCTTTTCAACACCAGACTCACCTCTCGTAAAACAGTGATGTCATCGCGGTCTCGAGCTGAAACGGCCCCTTCCGCTACCGTGCAGCCTTTCTGGACGACAACAATTCACGCCACCGGTGCTGTAAAAAAAGATTTATTACCCTTTAAAAACATGTTCTTTGAGCGAACTCTCCAGCAAAGTGTTTTTCTTACTCAGTGCAATCTTGCATTTATTGATATGGCTCAAGTTTAGCTTATCTACATTTCTGCTCCCTTTAATGATATATCTGAAATGCAAGTGTGCGTGGATATATTGCATTTGCCTCAGCAAGAGTGTAATTCTCACAGCAGCAGGGAAAATTTGCTGACATCGCACATTTCTGACACTGCTTGCTTGTGTTAGTACAGTAATTATAACATCAATATATAAATTGTTTCAATATTGTTTTGTTTATAATTTAAAGTTTCTTTCTTTTCTGTATACCTTTTCCATCTCTAGGAGATGATACTGGCTGCCCCCTACCGGAGGTAAGAGGTTTGACGCTGCTGTAAGCATGGTTGGAATTAATCTTATTAGCCTCATAGTTTTTAAATAAACAATTGATTAACAATTGACACACTTGGGAATACTAAAATCAAGCAATGTTTCAACTTAACAACCTTAAAGAGATGTTGGTCAAACCAACACGAAACATAACACTAAACATTTCGTTTTGCAGGGCTTCAAGCTAGCGTTGGAATTTAGGCTAATTTAGCAATTAAAGTTTACATTGACGTTAGTCCACTGAATAAAAGCATCTTGAACGTTAACTCGACAATAACGCTACACGATCCCTTACATCTACATATTGTTGGTTTGGGTGTTAAATTATCCAACAGTTACATCGCATTTTAAACAAACAAACAAAAAAGTCTTTAGCGTTACTTACGCTCGGTTTGTCGTCCATTGCATCAAAGTCTTTCTGATAGAGTCCCGAAAACTCGAACCCAACACTGCGCATGTGCGACAGATTGAGGGTCCTGTGTCTGAGGTCCTGGAGCTGCAGCCTGCAGCTGGGCCGTTCTCGTACCCATGGTAAATTGTACAATAGTGCACTCCGGTGGTCATTTTGTTAACTGCAACTTTGTACTTTTGTGGTCTGCTGAAGCCGAACACATGAAAGCGCGTTTACCAAATGATAAAGGTTATCCATTATATTCAATAGTTCAGTCCTGATTATTGAAGTCAACATTCCACATGAACAGACTTTAAAAGACGTTCTTGAAGAAAATGTAAACCAAAGTAGCTGGCAAATGGAACCTCGGCTTAGACCTGGGCACCAGACAGGGCCCGAGTTATTTAACTTTTGGACAACGAGATCCAAAAACATCGCTAATATATATCTTCTCGGGCGAATGGATTCTGCCAGTTGCTGACAGAGCCATCTTCCCCCATGAAGTTGAATGTATTTCCGTTTCAGGTGTGTTAAAATACAACTATTTATCAATCAAATAATGCCAATATTCTATAAGAAGAAGGGTGTTGCAACGTTGTTTACTTCCCGTAGACAATTTCCTCCCCCAAATTAGTTCCGCCTTTGTGGTTTGAATCTTTCGTGTGGTTGATTAAAGTGATAAATAACAAAACTGCTTTTCAGTCATCCACTCCCAGCTTAATTAGTCCGAGGTATGAAGGAGATAAAACTTTTTCTCTCTACTTCAGTTTTCTGAATAAATGTACCAGCCGAGTTACCTCTAAAAGGGCAAGTATTTGTAAAAGAGAAAGAAATGCAGTAATATATGGTTATGTTTCAGTCAAAATCCAAATCGCACCAATATTCACCAACATTTTGTAGATTTCATGCATTTAGATCATAAAACTGCAATTAATATATTAATAAAAATTTAATAATTCTAGGTAATGTTAACAGGAATTTCGCAGGGAAAAAAACAAACTAATAAAAGGAACACTTTACAAACCACGCATCCCAGATCTCGTTTGACAAATTATTCTTGGTTAAAATCTTTAAAATTTGCACATCATGGAATCGGTATAAAACCTTTCAACCTTTGGCCACGAGAAGGCACTAAAACACTATACTTGACTTTACCAAAGCTTTACGTTTCCATAACAACAACCATGCATACAAACTTAGCAAGACAAATAAGTTTGCATGTAGGTGAACTCTTAAGCTTCAAGACTACCAGAGTTCGTGAAGACAAGCAACCCTCTACTGCACCCTGATAGTGGGCTGCAGAAAGGATAAAAACAAGAAAAAACACCGATTTAAATAATAAATAAGCTCCACACAATTATAAACACTGAAAATTAATTGTGAATGAAGTGTTTGCTTTTACAGTGAAAATATTTTGGGTTGTTTTATAGGTTTTTACAGGTAATGGAACAAGCGGATGGTTTATTTTATGTCAAGGTATATTTACCATAAAACTGGTGACATCACTGTCACCGCTGTCATCTGCTTGTATAATTTAATATCAAACACTCAAATCTATCTGAAAACAGATTCTCTCATAAGCAGTCAGGGTTTCTCTTCCCCTTTTATACGAAGCTTATCATAATTCTTCGGTCCCCATAGGAGCCGCGTGACGAAGATGTCGCTCTTGTCAGCTATTGTCTCGTCCCAGCAGTACTCGGGGGACAGCAACTTCCTTGGTTTGTAGAGCCAGAAGTACTTGTTCAGGTGGCTCTCATCATGCCAGATGGCCTCTACATTGTTGTGTTTGTCCTCCATGATGTTCACGAAGCAGGTGTCTGTCAAGTTCTTCACATTTTCCCAAACGCCTCCAAAGATGGCAGCGTGGTAGTAGAAATCCCCGGTTTCCATGTAAGCTCTGGATTTTGGGTTCCTGTCATAGGTGAACCTCTCCTTTGGAAGTTTGTAGAAGTGAGCGTGCAGCAAAGCCACGGAGTCACCCAGAGCCTCTGAGCCAAACCTGCCCTTGAACTCCTGATCCACGTCGAAGCAGAAGACATAACGGCTGTGGTGACGGATGTCGGTCTTGATTGTTTCCGATATGGTCTTCATCCGCATCATGGAGATGTCCTGCCACCTGGAGTGCTTTTCAACCACTATCACCTTCAGCCTTCTCTGAGGAGCCAGCTGTATTTTGGGGACCATCTCTGGCAGGTCTGTGAACACGTAATACGTCACCGGTAATCCCGGCATGAAGAATGCTTCAGCCGATGTGAGAAAAGTGTTGAGATAAGCCTCCAAGTACCTTTGATGGACACAAAAAAATGAGAGATTACTTATTAGGATGGTCCTGAACTGAATGTTCTGATGCAGCAGCTCAATTTGACCTCATGGGGAACCAACCTGCCCACAGCGAACACAGTGAGGGCCACAGAAGAGCCGTGGTCCATGTGGGTCTGGTCATAGACTTTAGGGTTAAACATGCCCTCCCAGATGATCGGGGCTTTCCAGGATGTGCATGTTTGGACTTCCAGCCTGACCCTGATAAAACAGAGATGATGAGAAGTATTAACTTTTATCCAGCAACACACGGCTTCAGGAGGGAGTTGACTCTTTTATAAGCTCCTTTATTATTGATCTCCATTAAAATTCCATCTGTCTTTAACAACTATTGGTGCTTCACTTTCATCTGACCCACTTCCATCCTCATTATCATCTTCTCTCACACCAACAGTCTGCGCGTTCTCCTTCACCACCTCTATAAAGCTCTTTGTTGGTCTGTGTGTCCAAACGTCTCAATATGGAACATTCCCTCTGTCCAAACATCAGTCCTGTACCGGTTAATGTTCCAACCTTGTTCTCTTTACAGCATCCTCACCTCAGAAAAATCCAGGTCTTCCTGCTGACTGTACACAAACATCCATGTTCCAATTCCACCTCTATTCTCCATAATTCTTGAAAAATGCACAAAACCAGTATTACGGCCTCACTAATTCAGTCGTTTTTGTGTGGTGTCTTTGGCGCTATTGCAGCCGGAGCTGGACAGAGCTAACGGTGGATTCCCCCCCCCCCCAGCATCACATTTCTCCCCGATCAATAGAGGTGGATTATCAACATCATCACCGTCGTATTAGCTGGTCTGCATGGCGTTCGCTGAACCAGACCGGTGACAAAGGATTTCCTGGCGGTAACCAGGACGGGAGTGAAACAACATGCAAATGTGTCTAACAAAGGGAGCATTCTTCCTTTTTCCTGTTGGCCAGCAGGTCACAAACCCCTTCTTTTTTTGGCTTAAACAAACACACAGTGGGAAAGCTGAAGCCCATGTCAGGCATTCTTGAGACTCTTTAATCTTTATAGATTAAAGATTAGCTTTTAGAAAACCTCCAACCTTCTGCGATCTCTGAGGTCAGCCTCACCGACCCTAAAAATATCACCAGGATTCAGTATTAAACACAATATTTTATCACTTTTATCTATTGTTCCTGAATACTGTAAGAGTATTTATATCCTCCGAGGTCCGCAGCAGATTTCTCACCCAAAGTTGAGCGTCTGGTCCAAGCTGCTGCCCGTCCTGTCCTGTCCCTTCTGTGTCTGCATGTTGTCTTTGGGCTTCAGGCTTGTCTCATTTCTGGTCAAAGACAGATTGTAATACAGTGTTTTGAAGTTTCTTTGGCTTGCCAGCACCCTAAAAACACTGACCTCAGAAATGAAGACGTGAAACTGATGACCAGCAATATGAAGCAAGAGAAGACTCCTGCAATCACTGCTTTGTTACTGTAATAATCCAAAAGAAAGCAGCAAAAGGGATTATTTTACTAGGAGCAGACTGGGAGAGGAGACATGGGCAGCTTACCTCATATTGATGACAAATTTTTCAGTTTTCTTCCCCATCAGACAGGTTTGCAGAAGTTCATGAAAGCTGTCAAAATAATCAAAAAAGCAGCAAAACGTTAAAAAATAATCGGTTACTTTGAATACGAAAAAGAATATTAGGAATCCTGAGAACCAGCGTTCAGTTTTATTTAGTTTTACTCCTAGAGATTCTGTAACTTCTGTGTGTGTTTATGCGTGTGTGTGTGTGTGTGCGTGTGGGTGTGGGTGTGTGTGTATCAACTAAATCAAACTCAGCAGGGTGTGGTTTTTATCAGAATGTGCACATTGAATTTTGACATTACTTCAGTTAACGGCCCATACTGCTGAAATTAGACAGCTTAAAACAAGAAAAATGGCTTCGTGACAAAGTCCGCAGGCATCCAGCTACAGTCTGTTCCAAAATAACAGTAAAAACATCATGTTGTACATTAACTACAACCTAAACAAAACAAAAACTCAGGCCACTTCTGACACACTTTTTTTTTTTTTACCGGTTGTCTTTTCTGAAAAGAGGAACCGAAAAGCAGCAGATACAACTCAAACCATCGGCCACGTCTGGTCACATGAAGACTGTTAAAACCAGCTGTGAGCGAGTTTGTGGTGTCTTTAAGTTATGCTTATCTGAGTGTGTGAGGCAGTTGCCATCCTGCGCCTCTTATCTGACACAAATGTTTTTCTTTAGCTTACTTCCAGTAGATTTTCTCCTCTCTGTCATTTTTCACAGTTTATGATGAGGGACTTTAGACCATCCTGGCGTCACCTCTCTAATGGGCTTTATACCTGGGTGCTCTACCTCACCTCCTGACCTGTGGACCTATAGCATTTTTTAAGGGTTTTACATTTTAGGACATGGACAAATGAAAACATCTCTCGTCTAAAACGATGTTCAGGCTTCAGATTGTTCAGATTAACAACCTGTTGCCTTCCGGGGGAAGTCAGCGACATCGTGGAAGTTTCTAGAAGCTTAGAAAGGCCCGAATGTGGCAGGAAGTGGCTCAAACATCTCCTGGTGTCCTTATGGTCGTGTTGCAGTTACTTGCGGTGTGAGCGCAGGTTGCACCTGCGTATTGTGGTCAGGCAGACGGGCCCATCGAGCCCTCCGACAGCACAAAGAAAGAAAAGAAGAAGAAAAGAAGAAGCTCAAATTTAAAATGCAGCTCCCACCCCGCTGTTTTGTGACCTGAACACCGGAGCTGCACAAAACGACTCAGAACTCTGAGGAAAGCAGGAACTAAATCGGATCGCTGGAGTTTACAGCCGTCTGCATGAAAAGGAATGTTTTTCAGGCTCTAAAAATTTTGCAAAGGAAATGATTAAACTCCACAAAGGAGTGGGGGTGTTTCATACAGAACGGAGCGACATGGAATTGATAAAAAACTGCACTTTCAGCCTGAGCTGGAACCAAAATGAGCCCAAGGAACCTTTAAAATTCAAGATTCAATAGAAATTGATTGGATTTATTTTAGTGTGGCTCATTGCAAACAGAAATAATCACAGGGACACAGACAGTAAAAGCACACTTCTGTAAAAGTTGTTAAAAAAAGACTAAAAAGAGGTATAAAATGTAGCATCTGCAAGGCTAAAACAGTCAGAAACATGATATCCAAATAAAGTTAAACAAATGTTTACCAGAAGCGGCCAATGACTGAAAATCCCCAGAAAAGAAGGTGCTGACGGGTTCTGCTCTGAATCTCAAAGCGCTAACAAGACAATTCTGCGACATGAAGGAGGAAGTTTTTTTCCCTCTCATTTTTAATCACCGGGGAGTTGATGAATTACCGGTTCCAGTCACGTGCCTTCCAGAGGTCTGGGTGGAAAAGTGAAAAGAGCGAGACTGTGTCCAGTCTTCATATAACACCTGAATATTAACATGAAACATTTATATCTATACATTTCTCTTCAGAGGACAATTTTCACAACTCTGACAGTTATAACCCATAAAATAATGGTAGAGTCCACAACTTCTCCTCTGCAAGTTTTAAAGTGTAAAACACATATTACACATATTTAAACACTTTCAATTCTATAACTATCATTTTTTTTAAACTTGTTTTAATTTTTTTGTTGTTCTTACTATTAGTAAGAACAAAAAATTAAAAACAAGTTAATTAAAAAAAGAGGTTTAAATAGTTGACACAGCCATCATATTTCTTTGATGTTATACGTCTTTGTGCCTTTTTTTTAGATCAAAGGTGGAATTCTGAGATCAAAGCCTGAAATATAAAGAGGCATTCCTGGTCTTTCACATGAACCTATATACAGAAGATCATTTTAAATGCACGATTCAGCAAAATTAATTTTTATTTTTCCTTTCGTCAGAACAGACCAAAACAACCACACGCCAGAATCGTGGCCTGACCTTTCCTTGGAGCTCTTTCAGAAAAGATGGCGGAGTTTCTGGCTCGCCTCGTCCTTCTGTTGATCCTGGTTTGCAGAGTTCTAACTGCACCGACACTGGTCAGGTAGGACTTCTTTAGCACAGTTATTAGCAGAGCCGACTGTGATTAAAGACAAACATGAGAGATGATTCGCTGCTCATTCGTCTGATTTCAGACCCGACGAATACTCAGCAGAGTTACAGCTCCTCTACGACCCCGATGTTAAGCACGTTATTGACGGTCAGTCATGTTCTTAAATGCTTCAAAGTTTACGATGGCTTCAGCCCAACCGTGTTCCTGTGTTTGTGCAGACTATGGTGAGAGGCCGTTCCCACTTCCTCTGGCTCCACGTGCTGGAAATCCTTATGAACCAAATCTGGAGGAGGAATATTATTGACAGAACTAAGAACACTTAAACAGCTCTTTAAGTCATGTCAATGTGTGACGTCTGTGCTCAATAATGACAGGACATGCTGAAATCTGCATGTAAATGCTTAAATTCACACCTGAAAAAACCCAAAATAAAGAGTGCGTTCACACACTACATGTTGAATCCATACATTTTTAATCTTTATAATTACAGGTATTAAATTATTTGTAGTTATATGGCCTTTGACCCTTTGTATACCCTCCATTACCTTCTGCTTCCTGCTGTGCACCTGATTGGCTCTTGAGAAGGGAAGATGTGAGGGTTGGTGAAGGTTTTAAAACATGAAGGCAGACAAGATTGTTGGACATAAAAACACTGTAATAGACACAGCTTATAGTCTCTTAATGCAAATAAACACATCTGATATAAATTAGGTAATAAATATTGCAGAACACATTTTGCTCTATGCACTCATGTGGTAGCCAAGAGGGATTTAAAAAAACGAAAAAACAAAAACCTTTGGTTTCATTTTATGTCATTGTTGGGAGTTTCAAGGTGAGTCAGTGTGCAGGAAAATCGCATCAAAGTTGATGATTTCTGTTCTTTTTTAAATTATTATTTTCACTTAATCTGCCAATTTCTGTCAGGGTTAATCAGACTTGTCAGGTGGGCAAAATGCTTGGAAAATGATGTGTTAGTAGATTTTTGTTCCATTTTAACTGGACTGGAGTCGACATGCAATTTACAGGATTTCAAACAGTGTTAGGATATTTGAAAGATCAACATACATGCCAGAGTTCCAGTATCAAACTATGATATCTCGCTGTCTTTAATAGGTGGAATCAGCACTTTTCTTGTTTGTTTTGCCTTCAGTTGGTACAAAGAGTCTTTAACATCACCCAACAGCTTTGTGCGCGTGCCAAGGTCAAATTCAGGGTAGAAACGAAAACAGGAGGCCTGTTGGGCTCTGTTTTTGTTGCCTGCTGTAAAAGTTGTTAATTAAACTATGAGAAGGACCCAAAAAAAGGGCTAAAATATATCCACTTTTTAACATGGAATCAGTTGCTACCACAAAGCTGAAAACAGCCACCTACTGCACTTGTGCGCCAAAATCGAGACAAAGGCAGCTGGGGACACTTAAAAATAATCCCACTTTCTGCTGTTAGATAACAGCCTGGCCAGACTCTTCACATGATGGCAACCCTCAAAACTGTAGTATTTTAGTGCTGTGTTAATATTCCAAATACTGTATCACGACTTTTGCATTTTTGCATCCTGACAGCAGCTGCATCTGAGCACCACAAAAACCTGATCATATTAATGGTACTTTTCTTTGCTGTTCTATAAGTAGTGAGACCACAGAGTGTGTGTGTGTGTGTCTGTGTGTGTGTGTGGGGGTTGTTGAGTGACAGAGGAAGGTTGTGGTTTCCCTGTTCTTTGTGTGCTCTGGACAAATATAAACTGACATCGCAGGTACAGTGCAGCATTCTCACACTCCTTCCAACAGTCAACACACACACACACGCTTGGTGGTAACCTTCCAGAATAATGATGTTCCACCGCAAGGTCATGAATCTGATGAAAAAGAGGCACTACCAGTGAAGAGACGAAGACACCAGAGTTTCCCAGCCGCTCTCCTCTCAGCGCCTGCAGGACAGCCGTTGTTTGCCTCAGGGCTTTCAAACTGGTATAACTCAGTTATTACACAGTAAAGAAGCCCGTTTCAGATTAGACGAGTTGAGGGTTCGGGGCTGTTTAGCCGAGCATCACAGTGGCCATTAAAACAGCAGACATGAAGTAGAAAATCCACACTCACACGCACCCTTTAGAAGTTCCCATCCTTAAATTGTGCTCTATCGCCCAACATCCTGTCTGGCCTTTACAGGAAATTCTCCACATTCTGCAGATGCAGGAACTGTAATCATTGATCTCAGCGTCACTGAAGAGAATCAGCTTCTTCAGCTTTGCAGCTGAAACGTGTATCAGCCTGTATTACATGACACTTCTGGCTCTGGTGAAGGAAAGCAGACTTATTATTAATGCTACCGGCTTGGGCTACATAACTTTGATCAGTGATAACCTTACTAATAACTACAAGGAATGTTTGAGATTTTCAGCATCGGTAATATTTGTTTTTGTACTCATATTTTGGGCTTAAATATTCTATTTTCTCACATCATTCTGTCAGGTAACATCAGAGATTTTTTTCTCCCCACAACAGGGTCAACTGTGTGAGTTTGTGCAGCTGCTGTGCGGCTGTCATTCACTGATGCACATGTCAGTAGTGAGCGTGGGCTGAAGCTGGCACAGTCGTCCTCCTCTTTGAGCTGTTGCTACAGGCTAACCAGCGCTGCAGTGGGTTTGTGCTTTCACAGGAAAACTCAACATCACCACTTCCTTTTTGCAGATTTTCCACCATTATCATGCTCCTCCTCTGGCTCCTTACCCCAGTTCTAGTACCTGGTTCTCCTTCTCTTCTTCATTTCTAAATTATTATTTTAGATGTATCTGTCTTCCATGCAACATGATGATATGATACAGTGTACTGTACAGGGCTGTGGTCGAAGGCAGGGCGTGTTACTCCAGGTAGATATCTTCTGTTGGACACGAAGCCTCCACAAACTCTTTATAATACAGCTGAAAGGCTTTGCTGGAAAACAGAAACATGTATTTAAGCCTCTTTTCGACACACTGATTGCACTGGCATTTTTCAGATAGAAATCTGCAAATTATTTTTAACATGTGACTTCTTTAAAAGAGATGAGCTCACCCTACTGACTCTGCAACAGGTTTGGTGGAGTCTTCTGACACAAACACATGGCAGGCGAATCTGTGGTCTGCTGGGTGCTTCGTAATGAAACCAAAATACCTGCAGAAAGGGAAAAACAGCTGAGGGAGAGTTTTGCTCTTCAACTGCACCGTCTGACTGACAAAAGTGTGTCAGTCAGGTCTGTGAGGCATCGAGTGACCTCTACTGACACCCTGTGGCAGGTTTGATCCCTGCACAGCCACGTTCTGTCCAATCAGCATAAACACGTGGCTTTGTACTGCTTGTAAGAGCACCAGACAGTTCTCCCTTACTTGTTATTTTTGGGATGATAACCGCAGAAGGAGACGTTCTTTAACTGGAAGAAGTGATTGCACTCGTTACTCTGTGAACAGGACAGAAGAAATGCAGTGAAAGTTAGTGTAAGTCCCCCTAGTATATCCCCCTAGTCACAAAGGGATGGTTTAAATTTCGTAAAAGCATGATTTCAGATAGATTTATAATCGGACATGGCTGAAAAAAATGCATATGTGGATACAAATACAATATTTTTGCCAATACAAGTGAGGATTGCTCAGGTCCTGGTTGCACTATGCAACTGAAACAAATCTATAATCATATACTCAGGCTGCCTTGACAACAGGATCTATCTGATCTCTTGAAGAATGTAGTTTGTAAACATGGGCTCTCGCATGTACCTGCAGTCTTTCCCCGCAGCCAGCAGAGGGCGACATGTGACCTAATAAAATGAGCCTCAAGGAAGGAAGAAAACTCCCTTCAAAGCTGCCTTTCATTAACTTTAAACAGTTTAACAGAAGGTCATACCCTGTCACAGGCGTAATAATCCTCTTGAACTGAAAGTTTGATGCCTTTCACGCTGATCTCCAGGATGCAGGATGAAGGCGGGTTGTACTTCACTGTCATCCTTCTGCTGGTAGCAATCTGCAAAACAAATGCAGCTCAGTGAGGGAGGCTTTTAGCATTCAGAGTCTGTTATCATATTAATCAGCAATAAATCAATTAAAAAAATTTTGCATCTTTCTTTTCTTGTGCTATAACATGAAGCTCTGTCTTCCTAAATGGAAGAATTGATGTTAGATCAATGACTTTCAATGTTTAAACACACAATAAAGTACCTTCTGCATGGCTGCGCACAGAACATCATTTCCTTTATGGTAAGGCACCTGGACTGAGCCCAGGAACTTCAGCCGATATTGGTCCATCCACTCACCGCTTTTCGCTGCACAGGTATGAAACAAGCATAAACAGGAGGAATAGCCAATCCCGTCATTTCTATCCTCAGGCAAATAAAATGATTCTGAAAATAGGAACTGCCAGTCCTATTTAATCCTAATCTATACTGCTCTTACTGTTTCAATGGTGGTGGTGTGTTTACCTCTGTAAATCTCAGGGTCCTTGGTAACCTCTATGGCGTAGTAGGCAGGAAAGATCCCACGAGCGCCAGTGCGCATGTTGTAGCCCTCGTACCAGTAATCCTCCGACTGCACCTCCACCAGCAGGGGATCGTCCACCTCCAGCTCCAGCTCATCATCGTGTCGTGGGACAAACCTGAGGACAAGGAAGCGGCGTGATTATACAGGCTTATTATGGGACAGAAGCTTCCAGAAAAGCCAGGCCTGGTAGGACTGGGCTGATGACCTCTGGCAAAGACCTTATATGTGCTTTTGTTCGGCTACAAATGAAACGTGTATCCCTACTGAAATCATCACGTTACTTTATGGATTTATGACACCGACCACTTTAACATCCACACAAAACTGAGTAAAACATGATTTCTTTCTTCATGAGCTGATTTCAGCACCATCATCCAAGCCGTTAATGATGTTGTGCTTACTGACACAAAACAAACGCAGCTCAGCAAAACAGAAGATGCTATTTTTGGATACTTGGTGATGATTTCCTAATTTTTCCCTACAGAAGAAAAGAAGCCAAATGGGGGAGTTGAGGCTGCTGTGCCTCGTTTAATTTGCGCTATATAGTGAAAAACAACGGACTGTATTCAATAAGAACTTCATCCAAATGATGATGACGAGATGGAGTGTCGATCTTCCTCACCTGTAAACGGCCCTGTGGCTCTGATCCTTCTCCTTTCCTTTTATGACACAAGAGAATAAACCGAAGGACTCTGCGCCTGGAAAGTCAGAGCGACACAGATTAACAGCTGTGGCGTTTCTAATGAGCATCAGAACACCAGGACTGTTAGAGGAGATGACCACATGTCCATTACACATATTACAGTATTCTCCACCTCCTCCCTTCTGTTACTGCAGGACGCACGTTTGCTGTTCAGTGCACAAATTCCCATTTGCACCTCTAAATCCTGGATTCCAAATCCTGTGGAACACTAGCTCTGGTTACTCTCAGCAAACCCCCTGGTGGAGGGGGCAAAAAGCAGCGAATGTCAGATCAATGGCTTCTGACATCTAGCCACACAAGCTACCAATATTCTTTACGTATAAAATCAATCTTATTCTGCAAAATATCTCAATCTGTAATAGCCTCTTTTGGAACACAGTGCATTTAATCGCAGCTCTGATCCGACTCACACGAACGTTCCCCTCCTCTGAGCCTCCCTGAATCTGCTGCATCAGCTTTGAGCCGCGCTGACACATTTGGCTGGATGCTGATCGCTCATGTTTTACCGTGTGTGTCAAGAGTCTCAGAGAGGGACACGGCACATGTGCCTTGTACTTAAAGCTAAATTTATAATCTGTGTTTTTTTGCAGCAGTAGGAATCAGATAAGGATGGTAAAGCCTTAATTCTTGCATCAATGAAAGCATGTAACGCGTCACCATGTATTTTTATGGTACTGGGTCTTTAAGCTCCAACTAGAGTCCTAGATCATTACGGTGGTGACTTACTGGAGGAGCGAGAGCGTCCGTTCATGAAAACATTGAGGAACTTCTTGGAGAAGTGCAGGTCGACCTCTGGCGTGGAGTCTTCGGAGAGGCTAGCCGTGGCCTCCCGCCTCACGCCTCCCAGGTGCGCGCCGTCCTCTTCCTCCTCCTCCTCGTACTCCTCCCCGATGGCGGACTCATAAGGGGAAGAGACGCAGTTGTCGTAGACGGTAGCCGAGTCACTGTCATCGCTGTAGCCTTGGTAACACTCCCTCAGACTGACCAGTTCCAGCTGAGCGTGTTCGTCGACCACCAGCGTGTACTTGACAGAGTCGTATGAAAGGCCGCTGGCCTCCGAGCTCATGGAAGTCCTGACTGGGATTCGGCCCCCGCCACCATCCAGCTTCCCTCCCCTCTGTCTTATATTCCCGTCCATTATTAACCTGTCCACGTCCTCGTCCTCCCCACAGTAGCTTTCATCGGTGGCATCCACGTACTCCACTGATGACCCGGCTCTCAGCATGAGACCAGCCCCCCTTCCCTCACCTTTCAGGCTGAGGTCCAACCCAAGGGAGGAGCAGGCTGGGAGAGAACTGCTGGGTGGCGTGATGAGGGACTCTACACAGGAGGCATACGAAGGCGCGGCCACGTAGACCTCGTCCTCCTCGTAGATAGAAGGGTTGGTCCGGTCTGGGAGGGGCTGGTAAGGAGGCGGGCCCTCGGTGTCGGAGCTGATGGACATGCGAATCTGTTCAGGTTGCTGTGAGAGGAAAGGCCTGTCCTGAAGGTGTGGGGCCTCCAGGGGGTCAGCAGACCGCTGCACGGGAGTCAGATATATCTCCTCCGTAGGCTCGAGTTGAACGTCCGTGTGGTAGCGGATTCTGTCGCGGTGGTGCCCACCCCCGTCCGCTCTGCCCGCTGGATAAGCAGGAGCTGGCGTGTAGTTCTGTGGCGGTGGAGGCGCGGGGGGTTTCTCCTGAAGCTTCGGGCGCGTCGCTGTCGAAGAGCTGTGAGAGTGTCTGCAGGGGGCGTCGGTGGAGGTCCCGCGGTCTTTGGTCTGCGTCCCGCCCCCTTGGACCTTGTCCTCGTCACTTAGACAACTGTGCTCCCGTGGAGGCGTAAGCTCACCTGGAGGGGACCGCAGCACACCCACGGCCAGAAAGAGAAGCATGCAGACAGACAGACAGACACACAGGTCAGAGGGCCAGAGTGAATAAACATGGAGCAGGTCGGCAGACATGGCCACGAATGCAAAGCAAAGCATAGGAGGATGTTAAAATACCAAACGATTAGGTAACAGACGTCAGGATTACGCCCTCCGAGCCCCATTACTCATCAAATTCAGTGCTGCCAGGCAACGGCGATTGTGTGTTATGTCATAATCCATCACCAGGAAGACCCAGCATGACATTTGGACGGATGATTAAGCGAGATGTCTGACAACAGACGGCAAACTGTTGAAACAAACATCCAGAGAACGGAGAGCATTCAGCACGATGCCGGGGCGCCGTGAACAAAGGGTTCACGGCGACCAGAACACCTGGTCCCAGGTGAGAGGTCACACCAGTGGAAAGTGATATTCTGACCCTGAAAAAGGTTTGGACCTAGTTTGTTTTCTCTGAGCTACATGTTGTTAGCAGTGACATCCTTTAGAGTTTTTTTTTTTTACCGAGTTTGATAAGAACGTATTGTTTCATCCCACAATTACAAACAATATGAAAACCTTTCTATTTTTAAATCCCAGCTAGATGCTGTGGTTGTGAGTACAAAGCCAGCATTAGCGCAACACAGCAAACCACATATGCATTCAGCTGATGTTTACGGCTTCAGGGTGAATAGCAAATAGCAGATATCCTTATTTTCGGTGCTTTACAGTTTTAATTGGGGAAGAAAAGAAGTAAATGGAGGCTTAAACCAAAGTAGGAAATTCTTGATGTGAAAATCTGCCGAGAAAGAACTGACCTGCTTTGAGAGGCGACGACGAGCCTGAAACTTTCTCCTGCCAACTGTATTTCTTCCCAAAGGAGTTGTTGTTTAATGTGTCCTGGAGGAATGCAGAAGAGGAAAAAAAAGGCAAAAAAAAAAAGAAGGAAGTGGAGCAAATCAAAAATAGATAGAGAATAAAGATAGAAAAAGAGGGAAGGAAACAGATTTTTGATCAGTGAGGTCTGGATCTACCAACTGAATGGAGACACACACACACACACACACACACACACACACACACACACACACACACACACACACACACACACACA
>BJFM01001432.1:131997-145054 GCA_016586285.1 Arothron firmamentum
CACACACACACACACACACACACACACACACACACACATACATACAGACACACACACACAGACACACACACACACACAAAGCTTTTATTCTGTTGAATAAGCGGTGGGGCTTCTTTTGTCTGTGTGATGCGGTGTGGATTTAAAGGGAACCAGACCCTTTTACAACGATCACACACATGCATGAACTTGGGAACCTTTTCAATCCTTTACAGAACCTCCAGGGAACACTTGAATGCAAATGAGCAGACACAATGAGTGTGATAATCCTCATTTGTCCATGCCAAAGCAGCTAAAAATGTAGTTGGAGTTGATCCATCCTCCAGAGGTTAGTTTTCACAGCCAACTCTCACAAAATTGTGGAATGTTATCACGCTGACAACGGCTGAGGTGAGGTTGGAGATCCCACGATGTGGCTGCCGATACTGTGTGCTTGTAAAATTGTTGGATCCTGTATATTAATATTAGTGTCTGCATTCAAATGCCTGCCTGCCTAAGGCTTCGGTGTTCATCTTAAATATATTTTAAAAAAAAATAGCATTTCGTGATGATACAACTTCCATCTCCTGATGTGTTCAAGTGAGCGAAGAAGAGTACGCGTGATAACAGCGTTTCAATGATAAACGGAGGGATGGAAACCACCGACGATGACGCAGAATCCAAAATAAGATCTTCCCGGTCCGCCCACAGCATCACAAGATGCACTTCCTAGCTACGTGTGCAGACCGTTGCTGTGGGAACCAGAGAGACAGGAGGTGGGAGTCAGGCAGCATCAATCAGAGGAGCAGGAGCTCATTTTAGCCAACTGACAGTAAATAAATACAGTTTCAGTTAATGTCCAGCTATTTATAGTTACAATGTTAGCTGTAATTTCTAGCATAGCAACTGCTGGAATGTGGAATCAGGGGCTACTCAACTCAAATGTGTTCAGTAATAGAAACATTGCAAAATAATTTTAGCAACAAGTTAGCAAACAGCTAAATTGTGATATTAATAGAAGATGATAATATGCACAATTCAGTGCAGAGAGCAGGAACAATGTCCCAGGGGACAGCAAATCTTTCAAAGAAAAAAACACTGGCGAGCAATTACTTCCTGTCATACTTCCTGGTTGTGACAGCTCTCCTACTTTCTCTCTCACATATATTCTAGTACTTCTATCTTTGTGAGGACCCTTATAGGCATAATATACTGTATATGTAGCTCCTTAGCCTAACCTTAACAACACAACTAACCCCCTGACCCTAAACCCAAATCTAACCCAACCTCAAAACCAAGTCTCAACCCTCAATGTCCCCACTTTGCTAGTAGAACACAGACTATGGAAGTCAGTTTGTAGCAAGAACACAAAGACACACATGCGCACACACAATCTCCACGTCTCAGGCTGTCAACCTGATCAACCAACTAGCTGCGTATTTGTTCTTTGCCTGTCTTCTGTGAAGTGGAAACAAGCTGAGTGTGTGTGTGTGTCTGTATATGTGTGTGTGTCTATCACCATTTGTGGGACAGTAATTGCACAAATTAGGTGCATGAATATAAATGTAGCATTTTTTGTCTGCTGAGGTTAGTTAGTTACCTTAATTCCTTTAAGCTACTGGAGACTCCAGCAGGAGTGGTGGGACAAACAGGTCTGTGAGAGTTGATTAAGTCAGACAGGTTGGCCCCTGGTGACGGCACCGGTTAGCTTTGTTTTGGTTCGATTAGTGTTACTCAGACAGGACAGTAGCTGGATCTGAAAGTACTCTGGATCTTACCTCCTCTCTCTCCATTTAAGAAACAATGGTTGAACCAGCAAAATGTTGACATATTTAGAGTTTAACAGAATAAATCATGCTTAAATGCTTAAAGGCTGTTTTCATTTGAAAACAAACAGGTGGCAGGATTAAATCAGGTGACAAGATCACTTTTCATCCCCAGCTTTAATCAAACTGTCAACACTGATCCTCTGACTGGATCAGCCACTAGCTTTAATCACGTTTAACAACAGAACTCTGCTCTCCTTCAGTGCCAGGAACTGTTTTCCTGCTGAAGTTGGGTGAGAAATAAGAGACTTAATCCTAAGAAAGTCAAGGCTGGATTTCAGTCACGAGCTCTAGCGAACAGAGATGGACACCAGAGGGAAAAAAACAACATCCTCTGTCTCTGCGCCTCGACAAGTGGCGCTTTTGTTCGGTCCAGTAAACATCCTGTCAGAGAAGCGATTGTAGTCACGTCCGATGGCGAGGTCGCGCAGGCTGTCCATTCATGTTTTCCATTTTTAATGTCACATTTGAGCTGGATCAGACACACACAGATACCCCCAAAAATCAATCAGTGTGAGCTTGTGAGGTTAACCAAGTCCTACCTGTGTGCGTGGCACAATCGGGAAGAGGTTAAGGGTCGTGGGTCTCTTGGGCCGATAGGTGTCCATGGTGACAGGTGCTGCGGTGTCGCTGATAAGCACCGGGGCTGCTAGGGTGGACGGCTTTGAGGACTCTATGTCGCCACGGAAACCGTCAGCACCGTCTATGAGATCCAAGTGCAGCATCTCTGCCTGGAACTGGCCGACGGCGCCCAGCTCTGCCCTGCCCGACACGCTATTGGTTCCTCGTCTCTTGTGGCCCTGCAGCGATTGGAGGAAAGGAGGTGTCGGTCAAACAGACAGAGAGAGAGAGAGAGAGAGAGAGAGAGAGAGAGAGAGGGAGAGAGGACACGCATGTGGGGGTGGCATGAGGAGACCGAGTTGGCCAATTAGACTCTGCTCCGTTTGCAGGCTGCCAACACTGAGCAGCTCCTTAAAGCCCAGGAAGAAACGGAGATGATTCCGAGCAGCTGCTCCACCACGAGAGACCTCCCTCTGCTCGGTAATCAGTTTCATTCCTGATTTTAGCCTCTGATCTTCCCTGTTACAGCTTTAAGAATGAAAACATGTTCATAAGGAAAAATATGGAATGTCTTATCTCAAAATGCTGCTGCCAAAAACAGAGCGACTTAAAATCAGCCTGATGTGACAGACAAGAGGTCAGAGGGCACTGGGACACTACGGTCTGCCTTACATCCCATCATGATCCCTGCAGCTACACACACACACACACACACACACACACACACAGAAACCCTGGTGTGTGAAAGTCTAGCTGGAGTCACTGCTAAGCCCATAACAGTCTTTAACTCCAACAACAGACACATCACAAATATTAGCTTCAGCAAACAGACCATGTCAGAAAGCTGCACACGACATGCAGCAGCTAAACCCTGCACACATGAATCCAAACCTAAAACCCTAGTCACAGCAAACAGCTTTAAATCTGAGTGTATGATTAAAAAAAAAAAAAAAAAAGGTTTTACATGGATTTTTCCCAATAAAAATGAAGCAAAGTGTGTGTGTGTGTATGTGTGTGTGTGTAAGCCAACTCATGGTGGGTGAATTCAATAGAGGTTAATCCAATTCCAGAAGCTAGAGTAAGTGTTGCCTTCAAGCACATTCGTACAAAGTAAAACTCAAATCACAGTGAGACACCGTTAAAGTAAATTGAAGCTGATATTTTTTTTGTTGACAAAATTCATTTTTTGAAAAACAATATTGTGCCCCTTTTACAATATTTATTAGCTAATTTTGCATCCTCAAATGCTTTTTCACCTATTGATTCCACAAATCTGTAACAGTCATCCAGCTCTAAATTCATGCATCACAAAATCCTGTAATTCAATCTCCTGGAAGACGCCTGTCAGGAGTCGTATCCCCTCTCATCATTCTTTCTATAATCAATACCTGCTAATCACCAGGCTTCCACTCTTCTTCTCCCACTTTACGACCTCAAAAATTATGGCCTGGCCCCTTTAAGACCACCTCAGCCCCTGTTGCTAGGAGACACGCGGGCTCAGCCAGGATGAGGAGGCAGAGGAGATCCTGCTGTGCTGAAGATGCTGTGACGCTCGGCTCTTGTCCAATCACAGCCTTATTTTGGTGTTGGGTTTGTTTTTTAGGGCAGTCGCTCAGCCAATAAGTAAAACACCCCACTGATTCAGCCCTTTTCAAGATCTAAAATATGATCATATCATCATGAAGACATAATCTTTGATCTTAGTATTGACGTGTTTTAAGCAAATCAAGTTGTTGGTTGTCACCAAAATTAGATGTTGCAGCAGCACTCTGACAGCTGCATTATTCTTTCATTTTTTAGTTTTTAACTTGTTCTACTGCCTCCAAGCGGCCAGAACAACAACAACATGGTCATCATCATCATCATCATCATCATCATCATCCTCATGCAGCAGGCTCTGAACAGGTTTATTTCTTCTTCCTGTTGCTTCACTACAGTTGTTGCTATGTGCAGATGAAATGACGTGAGCAGTGTGTGTGCGCGTGCGTGTGTGTGTCATCTGATGAGAGCATATCAGAGACAGAAAAAGAGAGAGGATCTCAACATGTATTTTCAGCTCTAACACATGCGGGAGGTGATCGAAACACTGTTACCATGGTTACAGATGATGTTTTACTGGAACCTCCTCTCTCCCTCTTTTTTCTCTTTTTTTCCCTGCTCGGTCTCCCCATCTGTGTCCCACTTCTGTCTGCTTTTCACTCTCTCTGAGCTCCTCCCCCAGTTGAGGTCAATACACTGATTATGTTAACATGATGTAAATAGTTAAGTAAAAAGGATTTGCACCTGCAGAAGCCTTTGAAACATTAGATTATCTCATTATTTGTTCAACTGAAATTATATTAACTGTAAATAGCCATAACCAATAATAAAATATATCTTTGCCCACCTGTAACAACAGAGGGCAGTATTGGCAGAGGTTTCTCAAACAAATGCAGCAAACCGACTCCCTCCTCACCTCATTTCATCATTTATTGACACAGAAAAAACACACATGCACTGTTTTCTCTGAATATTTTGTAGACCTCTGGGCAGAAACAAGTGCTGAGGTTTGCTGTGCGACACAAATTACGTACTAACCTTTATACATGGTGCTGCGGCGATGGCAGAAGGCTTTTATACTGTAAAACTAAGAACTACACTGTAAGAGCTTCAGTGCTAGCCAGCTAACTCGCAATATTAGCAAGCAACAGGTTTGTTAAGCTGCAGTAAAGATGGCAGAGAGCAGTACATGTTTTATCTGAGCAGTCATAAATGTTCAGCCACATGTGTAACTGATGTGTTCTTTACCTCAAACACGCCTTCTGGCTCCTCCCCTTTAACCCTGAGCTCCTCCCTCCCCATGGAAGCAGGCACCACGCCCGTCCGTGCTGAGTGACACTCAATCTTCATGAATGCCCATTACCGACCAGATAAGAAGCGTCCTAAACCTCCTCTGGGATGGTGAGATCACCCATGAGGTCGGATACAGGGGGGTCGCCGACCACCCCCAACACCCCAGAGATGCTGCGCCCACATGCAATTTTAAACAGCAGATCTTCATCACACACAGCACCAGCTGTCCAGAAGCTTCATGATGACTGGAACATGAAGCAGTTCCAAACCTGAACATATTCAAAAGCAGCTGCCTGTATCGCCACTGCAGCTCTGATGCATCATCGTCCAACAGACGAAGCTCTCCAGAAGAACATCTGAAGACTCATTTTGGTGCTGATTAACTGAAATGCATGTTTTCATGAAGCATTCAGGTGCAAAACGTGTTTCATATAGTCGACCTGTACCATTTTTCACCCCGTTTCTGCTTTGCAAACATCAAATCAATAAAGGACGAGACAAGAAAAACAAAAAGAGGCTGGTGACAAAGCGAGTGGAGCACCGGCGCCAACCCATCCAAATGTTCCTCACATTACTCACAGCAGAAGCTGTTGTAGGATGTGACTAATGCATCATCAGGCCTAACGAGATGAAACGCACACTGTTGGCAGCAGCAGCAGCAGCAGATCCTGCGGTTTCCTTTAACAGTGACACAGAACTGCTTCCTGCAGCGCCTCGGTTCCGTGTCCTCGGGGTGGCTCTTCACATCTCCTCTTCTGATCTCTGCTGAAGCACCGTGATGTCACCAGTGACTACACAAGCTGAACACACACACCTACAGCTACGCTCAGATCCCTCCATCACATTCCCATTTATTTCACACAATCACATTCAAGGCACTCAAAAAAATATAGATGGTGAAAAACGAATCCTCGACCCTTCTGTTGCCTTGGCTACAGTAGCTAAATGGAGGAGGAGGTGACGATGGTTTCACTGGGAATAGCCTGAGATCTGACAGAATGATGAATCCACCTCTGCTTCTTTTTCTCTCGGCTTCACACCAGCTCACTGATACCTACACCGATATGCTGCCTGAACGCTGCTGGAGTCTCCGAGCAAACCGCAGAAATATAAACAGCTCGGAGACGATTATTTAGAGTACTGGGAAACAGCGGGATCATTCAGCTCTGATTAGACTCAAAGCTCTTGCGCCTGTGGCAGGAAGCTGTTTGGCTCTGCTGTTGAGGGGGAAATGACAGTGGTGGAGAATCTGGACCATCACGGACCGTCAGTCACTTTGGAAGACTTAAAAATGACAAATCTTTGCTAGTTTTGCATTTCCAATATATAAAGACGATATCTTATTTCTTCCATTGTTAAAAAAGTACCTCAATGTGTGTGTGTGTGTGTGTATACTAACGAGTAAAAACCATCATTAGAGTATTTCATCAAATCTGGGGTCTGCGTAGCAGCAGCTTACCTTCAGGTCCGGCCCGTTGCAGTTGAGGCTCATCCCGCGCTCGTCGGTGATCTCCGTAATCTCCGACAGATCGTCATCTTCAAACTCATCCAGGCTGATGTCATGGGTCAACCTGGTTACAGAAGATTAGTGCGAGGTTTTAGGGGAAGGATGAGGGGCTCAACGTAACAACGTTAACCTCCCACTTCTTCAAACCCAACAGTGATGGCAGGAATGACAACACTGTCCACCCGAGGACACACACACACACACACACACACACACACACACACACACACACACACACACACACACACACACACACACACACACACACACACACACACACACACGCTCTCCTTAACATTATTTCTGATCAGCATCACTAATTATTACCTTTAAATCCGCACTGTCACTATCAACAGCCAGAGTGCAGGATAATGCAGCACCTGCTTCCAAGATAGTACACTTCTGGTCGCAAAAGGAATTATACTGCAGGCCAACCCCCCCCAAAACAAACAAAAACAGGCCCCAGATGTTCTTGAATTAATTTGTAAAGTGAAGTATAGTGGGCTTCACCGTTGTCGTGGGCAGGAAAGTGGACCAACCTGCTGTCTCTGTCAGGATTCAATTAGCTTCCAGTAAACAATGCCTCAGTTTTCCCCCATCTGTAATTACGTCTGCCTCTTATCTCCTTACCCTGCAACCTCCGGGGCACAGCAGACAGCAGGAAAATGTTATTAGAGGGAGGAAAGGGAAGATGACAGCGACCACAATGAGCATAAAGGCAAGCTGTCAGAGAGACATGGGGAATCTGGAGAGCTACAACACCCCTGTTCTCGCATGATGCTAACGCCAAATCTGGCTCCACTGACACTTCATCTGTCTCTAGGAGGATACACAGCTGCAGCTGTCTGTAGCCATCACGTGTCAGAGGGTGTAGAGGAGGTAAATAGCCTGCGCTGAAGCATCTGTTTACATCCATAATGAGACCCTGAAGGAGGCAGAAGAGAAGCAGCAAAGGATTGAAAGAGAGCATGGAAAAGGAAAAGGAGGACAGCTAAAGGTGTGAACTCCACAATCTGATGTTAGACTATAAAAGCATCTAAGAGAACTTAGAAAGCAGAAAATACATAAAAAATAAAAAAAATACATTACCTAATGAAAGCACTGAAGTGCAGATTAATAGTAAAACACTGGGGATGTCTGGTGAGATAATGTACCAGGATACCATTTTCATCTGAGGTATTTTTAAAAGGTTAAAGGGTCTCAGAGAAACAAACTCACACTTTGGAGAGAAAAACAACCGCAGTATTCCAGTCAGATGTGATATTTTTACAGGCCATCAGATTGAAACAATTCAGCAAGCGTCTCTTATCCGTTTAAGATCTTCTTTCAACCGGCTAACCTCACGTCTTCACCATCCTGGGTTTAAAATAATCTCCAAACTCACCTCACCTCTACTTTGCCTTTGGGTAGTCCTTTTCATTTGCATATAAATACACCTTCATCAAAGCTGTTCTTTAACTGCAGGGTAGAGAACAAGCTTGCAGCCTGCTTCCAGTCTTCCTATGTGGTTATCACACACGGCTGAGGAAACTGATCCGGTTCCAGCCGTTTTTCCTCCAGTATCTTTCCCCCCTGACATGATGTGTTGGAGAAACAGCTGAAGGCTCATGATTCCTGAATGCAACATATGGCCATTTCAAACCAGCGACACTCCAGAACGACCGCTGTCATAACCTACAGGAAATAATGCATTAATTTTAAAGAAGAGGAAAGTAGAGGTAAGTTAAATAATAGGAAAATCATGACTCATCAATGGTAACGCTAATCGGTCTCAGCAATTGCAGTTCTTTGCGAGATCATGCTGTTGCAAGAGTATAAATATAGGGAGGAGAAGGAGTCATAGGACATGATGGCAGGACAATAAATCAAAGGACGTATAGGTACATATACTAGAAAGAGTTATTCGGAGAATAATTTGTAGAGGGAAGTGAGAGAGCATTTAATGCTTGGAGATAAACGACCAGGACAGGACAGGGTGACCCCCTTATGCTGCAGTGCATTGTGGGCCAGGAGGGAGTTAAAATTACATCGTGTCACACTGGGGTTCAGCCTATAAACTAGCACAGACACCCAAGACGACATCAGCCGCTCCCGACATCCACAATCCCTGGATTATTAAAATCTGATGAAGGACACCCGTTTTCCATGACAGTGATCCTTTACTTTTATCTTCTAACCATTAAAAAAAAAACAAAAAAACACACACACACACAAAAATTCAAAATAAAATACAGCAAGGAATCACCACATTAAGCTTCTGGAAACCCTCACCAAATATATCTAATTGTACTTATGAAAGTTTTAATCAAAAATTCAGACTCGGGCATCGGTTCTGTCACATTTTACGCTGCAGCACCAAAACAATGTAGTACAGCTTCCCCCCCCCCGGACAACACAACCAAACAGCGTCAGAGATCGATGCGGGCTGACTCAGCAGACGAGCTCGTGCTCCGGGTCAAGAGAAGCCTGCAGCACATCTACTGTGTCATCATAAGCACTGAAAGGGAGACGCAGCAAATCAGGCAGACGGTAGTAACGGCAGGGCGACCCCGCCATCATCACGCTGTCACCTCACAGAACTCTGGTGCGTCGCCAGTCAGGCCTCACGGTCACGGTTCCAAACATTTTAGAACAAAGGTTTGTGTTTCTAACAGAGCAGCATGGCTGAGGAGACCCAGGCCTGATCTGAGAATACCCAAAACATCCCAAGGATATAAATCCTTTCCTCCAGCACTCAGGATGGTCATTAGTTTCATTGATAAATGTGTCTCCAGCTTTGAATTAGCCTCTCCTCAGGTGGTTTGAATTTTTCAGTAGTTTCTCGGTGACTTTTCTACCATTGGATGGATTGTAATAGGATGCTGCACCACTGACCTATTACACTGTTGTTGGTTTGTTTAGTTGCAGGTTAAAGGGTCGGGTACATTCTGGGCTGAAGAAATGACATTTATTCATCTCTAAAGCTATACGAACTGCTGTTTGGACGTGCAGAAGGAGATCAGATGTGATTGTGAGCTGAGCCGAGCTTAAATAACGCAAAACTGCTTCGATCACTGGATTTAGGGCCAACGGTTCCTTTGAAATGAAGTCAGACCATCACGGGTCTTTACTGCAGCGTTCACGAGCACAGCAGGGTGCATGTTTCAGCTTGGTCCAGGTAAGATTTAGGATGAACTCCTGTACTCCCTCACAGTGGAGGGGTTGAGGGGGTGACTCTGTGCATCCTGGGCCTGCATCGCTGCCCGTGTTAATGAAGGACATAATGACCTCCTGCTGAGGCCACGTTGGTCCAGGCCAAAGGTTTTCACCACCATTCAACCCTGTGTTCCTCTGCTGCATACGTGCAGATGTGAAACGCCAGTTCAGATATTAACGCGGAAGTTTTCTAAAGGAAAAGTATCAGATATTAGGAGTAGAAAGAGATAAACACGAAGATAATCTAATTGAGCCGGATCTGAAATGCAGCTCATTACTGTAGCTCACGTATCCCATGGATATTTGCTAATGTCAGGAGTGAAAGCGCCTCTGAACATCACCGTTTGATTCGGCCAACTCATCCTTTTGACAGATCATCAGCAGCTGTACGCTCCAATCTCTGTTTTACTTTCGTCCCCTCCAATATTTCCCATGTTTATGCACCTGCTGAGTGATTACACAGCTTCATGCAGCTTCTATCATCAAGGACGGGACAGGAACAAGGATCGGGACATCCTGTCAAATTCACCACGTTCAGCTGGGACGCCCCCCCCCCAAAGCACACCAGCATGCACACTGCCTTCATCTGCCAGGAAAACAAACGAGAACACAAAGTCACACCGTGGATAAAATTCACAAACTGGCTATCAGCAGGAGCGATCTGGCCACAGCTCCTCTTTGAACAGAAACATACGCATCCGCTCTGATTCAAGGACATGCAGGAGCTGTAAGATGCAAAGAGGCGACATACTACAGCAGGGAAACAGGCATGTAAGCACCTACACCCTCACAAGGTCACACAGCCATGATGAGAACCACAGAAACAGTACAAAAAGAAGGAGATTCCCTACCATTTCTCCCACTGGTCCTCCATCCAACCCTCTCCTCCTTCCCCTCCTGAGTCCATACTGTAAGTGAGAAGGGCACCACAGCTGAGAGCTGTGGTGGAGGAGGAGAAGAAGGAGCAAGAGGGTTAGAAAGTGAAGAAAAGAGGGTGGGCGAGAGGAGGAGCGAACACAGAGAGAGCGAGATAGCGAGAGAGAAAAAGAGAGAGAGCACATGCACTGGAGAGAGAGAGAGAGAGAGAGAGCTTGAAGGGGAGAGGGAGGAGGGGTGCAGCTCATCCGGGTCGATGGGAGATGTGTCCGATTCAGACCCTCGCTGCGGCGGCTCATCCGGACGGCAGAGGGAGGCAGGTTTGGGAATTATTTAAAGAGAAAGAGCAGAATATGCTATAGATGAGTGGTGTTATATAATCTGTTCCGCTCTTCCGCTCTGGTTCCCCCTTTCAGTTGTTTATGCCGTCCATGTGAGCCACTGCAGGAAACTACCACACATCCAAAGCCCAAACGGGTTAAACGTGAGCACAAGAGACTCCTCCCTCTCTCCATCTGCGTTGCTCTCCCTGGACACACTCTCACGTTCAATTATTCATCAACTCCATTGATCACAAAGCATCTTTTTTATCAATTCCACCATTTTCTTGAAAGGACAATTATGGACATGTGAAATAACGCTGAGATCCAGCTTTAACCAGGTCTGATAACGCTGATGCACAACGCACTAAGAATTCAAATTTCACAATTATCAGCCGTGTTTGCCTTCATGTTCACACCAGCAGTCGCTTAAGTACAACAATTTTGTGGCTCGCACGCAAATGTAGATGCAAATACGTCCCCGTCCCTTCAGCGGTTGGTGAATTAAAGATGCGTTGAAAACGGGAGAGTAGGATGAAATATGGCAGAGAAGGAGAGAGAGAGAGAGAGAGAGAGAGAGAGAGAGAGAGAGAGAGAGAGAGAGAATGTAAACAAAGGGGTGAGTGAGTGCCATTAAGTGCAATATACCATGTCAGCAAAAAAAGAAAAAAAAAAACCTGATGGCAGTAAATATCAGCATGAGGAGAAGTGCAATCAAAGAGCAGCTGTCAGCTTCTGCTCTGGATCAACATACTCTTTCTCAGGAAAGAAAAGAAACTTTTTTTGTCTCTGCTCTCCCACATCAAACGCGGGATCGTTACTGGACTGTTTACATTTTTGACACATCTGCAGAAACAGAAAGCAGAGATTATGGTCACTGTAAAGCTTGAGAGTGGCTACTGCTCTGGTCCTGTTATACATTTTTATCTGATCAAAGCTTCACTAAAGCAAGACACATCTACAGAGAGAACTGGAGGTTAACACTTTCCTTTTCTCTCTGACACACACACACACACACACACACACACACACACACACACACACACACAGGAGCTTGCTTCCGTCTCAGAAACTGAAGGCGTCTCTGCTACGCCCCCTGGCGCCAGACTTGAACAATGCTTCAGAAACGTCCGAAGCCACAGTTCAGCTTTAAAATCATTAAACTTCGTTTTCTTTGAATACAAAGACATAACTGATGATTCAATGTCAGATGGGGATTCTCTCATTAACATAAAACCACATTCATATGCAAACTTCATCCAGCATCAATGTGAGTGAAACCGTACGTGTTTGGCTGCAGTTGAGCTGCAGTTTAAATTTAGGGGTTAAGAAATGGGGTCACTGGTTTGAAACACTCAGAGATGGAGAGCTGCTCCTCGGTAACCAGCTCTGCACAGAAATCAAGATCAGCTGTTTCAGCATCATCTCTTAACAATCCAGCACAGATACTTTACCGAAAATAAACAAATAATAATAATAATAATAATAATAATAATAATAATAATAATAATAATAATAATAACAACAATAATAAATAGGCCTAATCCATTGTGAGGATAACAGAAATGGGCTTGTAAATAGCTAAATAAATAACTAAATAAATACATAAAAGCTACATAAATGCTTGAATGATTGGAGGGGGGAAAAAATGAAGGAAACAAACCAATTGTGTGACGAAGCAGAGAATTTTATACCAAAATACATAGTAGCATCTGGTTACAGCCTGGAAGTGTGGATTATCTGACCTATTTCTCTGTGCTCAAAAACAACAACAACAAAAACCCTGAAATATTAATGTAAAGACGACTGTCTTCGTCACAAATCCTAAATGAATGGACAACACCAAAGCATCAAAAACCAACAGTGGCGGTGTGCCCGAAGTCCTCCATAGAGTGACCACCCACTGGCTGCCACGTAAATTTAAGTGTGTGTGTGTGTGTGTGGGGGGGGGGGGGGGGGGGGGG
>BJFM01001432.1:145067-156784 GCA_016586285.1 Arothron firmamentum
GTGTGTGACACGATAGTAACAGTATTATTTGTCTTCGCATCAGATAAATCAGAAGCTGCTGGGAGGACTCACGGATGAAAGTCTGCGTTGAGTCGGTTGTAGCTCTGCAGCTCAGCTAAGGAGACAGAGAAGCTTTGAGCCCGAGGGTGTGTGTTCCTGCCTGTGTGTGTTGCAGTCTCGCTGGCGAGTCTTGATCACAGGCACACAGCCACCAGTCACAATGATCAAAAAAAAAATATAAAAAAAATCCCAGCTTCTACCAGTCCACCATGTTCAAGCACCCAGAGTGTGTGTGCGTGTGTGTGTGTGTGTGTGTGTGTTTGTAAGTGAGACAGGCTACAAAGCAGACAGCTAATCCGACACCCTGCGGGTTTTGGTGATCACCTACCCGATAAACTGCTCTCTGCCACAGCTATTTTTATTAGCGTCTATCAATTATGCAAGAGATCATTTTAGGTTACCACAGGGATCAGTGTGAAGGCAGCAGAGAGAGATTAGATAAATATAAATTAAGTATAGTACTGTACTGTAATTGAGAACATCCTGCAGCCAGACAGTGTTCTGTGGTGTACGAGTACACATTTTAGGAAATTAGCACTGGAAACTGACCAGTTAGAGGACAGAAATACGCAACTCCTTGTTCAAGTCTGCACAGACATGGCAGAGGAGCATACCAGCCCCCAGAGAGGGGTGTAAGTCAACAAATACACTATAAAGATCAGATTATATCTGATTTCTGACGATCTTAATCTTAAACGCTGGATATCTAAAGAGAGAATCTATATTTACTAACTATACATGGTACTAATAATAATAAGTACAAATGTATCTAAAATTAACTCTAGTGAGGTTTCAAAATAAAGTTGTGCTTAAGCTTTGATGATTAAAAGAAAAATATACTTTAATAATAATGACAACTACTGTGTGCACTCACAGTAGTTGAAAGTAAACACGGAGTAAAAGACACCAAAAAGAAAAGAAGATAAACCATCAAACTAACAACTGTAATAAAATGCTTCTCATTGATGTCAGGATAAATAACTGCGCACAAATTAAAAGTGTGTATGTACAGATGGAGCTCATAGATGGAGTTCATAGACTCGTTTCAGTGATTCTGGTTGGACCAGCGCATCAAAAGTATACGACATGATTTAGAATGTATGTCAAAGCTTCTGCGGGTCCTCCGGGAGCAGACACGCCCAACAATAACACATGCGGCACGGCAACATGCTTCATTCCGCAGGGCCGAGCGAGCCCCGCTGCGGCGTCTCCCCGGAGGCAGCATCGGCCGCCTCGGCCGGGCTGAGCCGCGCTGTTGCGCCTCACTCACGCACACCCTCCGGGGGGCAGTTCAGCTCACCGCCACCAACACCCGCAGCAGGGCTCTTACCTGAAGCTGGCCGGGGAGTTCGCCCGGACATTGCGGCCGGACGGAGGGCTGGGTTTCCTCTTCTCTCTGTCCGCCATGACGCCGCGCTAGTTCTCCGCCATCAGCTCCGGCGTGAACGAGCAGCCGCCCCGCGAACACCTGAGCGGGCCGCCGATACCGTGATGCCTTCAAAGACTGGCGGAAAAATAACACTCTTCCCCCCGAATGGAGGAGAGGGATACCTACATTATACTTTCATAAAAAATAACACAAAAGACTTTTCATACATATACACTGAGAATTCAGACTGAACGTTTGATGATCAGGTGCGCACATTTACAGCTGCTGATGGTCATTCATGAAAGAAAGAAATAAAGAAGGGAGTTTTACAAATCGGTCTCGAAAGCAGCATAATTCCAACAGAGATTAAATGATAAAAACTTGAAGAACATAAGACACGCGCATACAAACGTGCCTAACCTGTTCGTTTTGATATAAATCGTGTCCCCTAATTAATTATTTCTAACGTAAAACAAAAATAGTGTTACAAGCGCATAGTGGATACAATGGCGCAGGGGGCGCTGTTGCATGGCGACAGCCAAGTCACTGGCTTGGCAACGAGAGAAGCAGAAGTAGCAAGGCAGACTGCACCGCTAGATGTGAAGGCACTGGGAATGCATTAAATTATAATGACCCATTAAAAAAACAAACAAACAAAACACCATCTGATTAAAAAAAACAACAACAAAATTACATTTCAAGTTTAGGTCAAAGTGTAGAATAGAATGTAGAATGTAGATAGATAACATGCGGATATTTATTAATTTTATTGACATTTATTATCAAAAGGCTGATTTTAGTAAACAAGCAAAATACACACACACAAACACACACACGCACGCACGCACGCACGCACGCACGCACACACACACACACACACACACACACACACACACACACACACACACACATGTGTGTCAGAAGTGTCAGAAGTGTGCGCTCTTTCTCCTCTGCTCCATCACCCACCCAGCAGGATTCAAGTCCAGCTTCAGCATGTTGAGCAGCCAGGGGTCCTGCTGAGCACCTCGAATAAACTCCTCTGCACTGATATAGCCTGCAAAACAGGTCAAAGTTCAGATAGGATTCATCTCCTCCTCAAGCTCTTCTTAAGCTAAAGCAAGAGATAATCACCGTCTCCGTCCGTGTCAGCAGCCTGGAATATTCGATCCACAACCTCGTCCACTGTCAGCTGTGAATCGGGGTCTTTCTTTATCCGACGGATGCTCTGAAAAGAGGAAAGTGATGTGAAGATGTCACCCTTTAAAAAAGCTGCTCTGGGTTATGAAAGAGGAAAAAATTCTGAAACTGTATGAACAAGAGAGGCTGCTGACCATGGTACAGAAAAAATACACACCCCGAGGGTTTAGAAAGAGTAGATCTATGATAAACTAATTATATGCAGATTTTATGCATTCATTCATCTATAAACACAGAAAAGAAAAATGCAGAGCAACTGTACGGTAAGGAGGTTATAGATCCATGGACTTACATCGATTATTGATCGCAGCTCTGTCCTGTCCACAAAGCCGTTGTTGTCTCCGTCATACACCTTAAAAGACCAGCGCAGTTTGTGTTCCAGGTTTCCCCTGAAAACCAGGTTCAGCGCTGCCACGAACTCCAGGAAGTCGATCGTGTTGTCCTGAGAAATCAGGAGAAATGACAGTGAGGCCTCGCTCCCACCTGACCTGCTGACCCAACACGCCTTCAATCTCTCACCCCGTTTTTGTCAAAGGCCCGGAACATTCTTTCTGCGTACTCCGCTGCCTCCCCGGTTGGGTCCACTCCAAAGAAACGCTTGAACTCGTGCAGAAAAAGTCGTCCACTTGGGCACTCTGACACAAATTTTTTGTACATGTCCTGAAGCGCTCCGACGTCGATTTCCTCGCTGTTCTCCCCCATGGCTGCCCTTCATTTACCTGCCCATCGTCCTGCTGCTGGTGTGGAGTATAAACAAAGCTTCGGTGACCTGGTCACTATGTTTATATAAGGTTGTGGAATCCCAAACCACGAGGGCGTAGATGACGCAGGTGATTAGTGTGGCACTGGGATTATGAAGGTATTAACTTTCTGGGGTTTCCTCTAAGTTAATAAGACCAGTAACTTAACATGAGGAGGCGTCCACTTTGATAACCAGCTAGCTAGATTATTGGAACCTCCTGAAATTTAAATAATCTAAATTCACTCAATTGGTATTTTCCCCAACAAACCACTGAGCATTTATCATTCAGAAGAAGTGTTAGCATCCCCCGCCAACCTGTTCTGGACACAGTGACCCAGTTGTGAATGCTGACCTTCTCCTTCACGAATATCTATTGCTTTTTAGACCCGACAGGCTGTTTTAAGGCTGACAAGTAACAGATTCCCAAATGTGACTTTAATCAAATACTGCTTGGGTTTTCTGTTTCTAAAAAAGATGAGGCAAAGTTGCATTAGGGCTCCCTAATTTGGAACTAGTGTATCGGTCTCTCGTAATTAGATTGCATTAGTCCTGCGGATGAGGGGCGGCAGCCAAATCTTTCCAAGGGTATTGACAGAGAATCCTTGAGTGCATTCTAATTAATGAAATGGTGTTAGTTATTGTAGGAAGTCACGTGTTGTTTGTGGTGTTTTATTTTAATGCAAAAATTGAAATAAAAGAGGAATTCACTGGAAATTACCATCTATTTTTGTCTCTAATCTTTAGTCATTATCTATTGGATATCCATGAAAATGGTTCAAATGATGCGGATCATAAAGCCAGAGCGAGGGTGCACAGTTTAACTGGAGCAGGAGTGTGTAATCAGCCCAGTGACAGTGATTATAGTGTTTGGATTTTCTCCCTCAGCTTGCCACAGACTGTACAAACACTTTACTGGGCTCGTGCATGACATACAATTCAAATGTGCTGTTCACATCAAATAATGAAAAATCCCATTTTGTATCCAGACCTTGTTTTTTAATTTCTATCTTCCACAATTTCATGTTCTTTTGAAGGAAAAAGCCAGATCAACCAAGATATTATTAATTAAAATACTGTTATTTGTTTAAATTGATTTTAAATAAACAAATAAACAAATAAAAAGCTTTTTATGAGAACAGATTGAGTCTGAAATATTCGAACATCGAGGGATGTTGTCCAGATAGAGAATTGAAGACAGAACTAAAAATGATAAAATTGAGTAATTAACTGGAAGCAGTACCAAATTACGTCCACGAGATGGGGCCCTTAACTCGATGTTGTAGCACTACAGGATTAACTGAACGGATTAACGGGGAAAACACAACTCCAATTTACTCATCCTACTAATCAGAAAATTAAATACAGAGATATTAATGCGATAGAATTCAGAGTCAGATTAGTCGTAATATTTTTCTGTTCTGGCTGTTTTTTTGAACTGTGAAAGAAATCTGAAATCTCTGGAGCAAACCCCACACTAGCAGGAGAACATGCAAACGCCACATGGATTATCCCCGACTGGGAAAAGAACCTGGAACCTTCTGGTTCTGGTTCCCATTCGTTCCGAGAGGAAAATACCTTCTTTCACCACTCGGTGGCGACAAACCCTCATATATGCGGTCTCCAGAGCTGCATTCGTCTCCTCTTCCTCATCATGTCCCATAAGAGCTTTGTGTTCTTCCCCATCTGTTATTCTTTGTCAATACAGCGGAAAGCCATTTTCTTTGCCTTCAACAGGCTCAGATGAAAAATTATGTGTTCATACACAGGTGAGCTTTCGCTATAGAAGAGGGAGGATTCCAATCCTTTCTTGGTATCGTCAACGTAAAATAACATGTATACAGAAACATCTGCATAAATATTTAGAAAATTGGTTTTGGTGATCCATCTGCTATGTCTTAAAGGTTTATGGAGGTGTTTGTTTTATTAATTTATTTTTAAGATTTAACCTCCACAGAGAGGAAAACCCAGTTTTATATTTTTTTGTTTTAAGTTGCAATAACGCCATGGGTGGCCACAGGGATTCTTGGTGACCACTTAAAAAGCTTCTTCAGAAATTGTAAGCGGTTTTTCATCTTTCCCTAATGTCAGAGCTCAAACTGAGAGGTAGTGTTCAGAGAATGTCATTTGCATCTAGTTTTTCAGCCATTCATAGGAAAAAAAAGGGAATAGCAGGTTACGTGACATGTAAATCATGTGAGCCATTTCTCCGAAGACACAAACGCTTCTTTGGATAAGGATCAAAGTTCTGACCATCTCAAGTAAAAGCACAGATGTTTTGTCAGCAAACCTGGCTTTCTGGAAGCTGTTAAGTTCTAAATTGTGTCGGAATGACGAGGTCATTAACGAGTCATGTGCAGATGATAGATGATGGAGATGTCCTGATTAATCACCACTCAAAGCTTCCTTCATCACCCGACTACCATCAGACATCTGAAGGTGTCTCTGCTGTCAGAGGCAAAATATTCCTCATCCGGCTTCACTGCATTGATGATAATAATGGTATCTTTTCGTGAAAGTGGCTCTCTGTGAAATTATCCTCATTATTACAATGGTACTTATCACCTCTAGATCATATTCCGCCAGTTCAAATGGACCCATGACAATTTTACGTGCACTTAATTGTCAGGAAGTAAAAACAATGTTTTGTTATCTTCCTGATGCTGCAGCCGAAAACATCAGCGTGATGTAGTAAACACCCACTTATATAATCAATACCCTTCCAACGGCACATCTCTGAAGTGGAACGATGAACGACAGGTGGGGAGCTCAGTCTGTGCAGAAGAACAGACCCAGAAACTGAGAGAAAGCCTCAAGCGCTACCGCAGAAAGCCCCCACTGGGCTCCCCAGACCTGCTGAGAACCTTCAGATAGTTCCACTTCAGAAGAATCATCACTGATCTGATTCCTGTTGGGGGTTTTTGCAGCGCTGATTCCAGCAGTTCATTTCTGGGTCGAAAATCAGTTTGATTCATTCCTTAATAATAATAATAATAATAATAATAATAATAATAATAATAAAACAAAAAATAAAAAACATAACTCAAGGTCGATGCGGCGTTCCGGGGGACTTTCCTTCAGTGACACGTGTGATTAACAGCCTTGGGAGGTCGCCGCCTCCGACGAAGAGAGGAATATCAAGGATGAGAGGAGGACACATTGATTTTTAATTTTTCTCAGCACAACATTCTGTCAGCAAAAGGCTCCAATGCTTCAGTCTTCAGGTTTTTTCTTTGTCACACACACACACACACACACACACACACACACACACACACACACACACACACACACACACACACACACACACACACACACACACACACACACACACACACATCTATCTATCTATCATTTGGATTCTGTATTATTTTAATCATTATTTGCTGTGGCCTATTTATTTTACTGTCAAACCCGTCGTACGTTGTGCACGTGGCGGGACACAGCTCAGGGAACACCCGGAGCAGAACAAAACAGAAATAGAGCAGAAAGTTTGAAAACACTTTCAGAGTTTAGCCACTTCCGCTCGCAGAGAAGCCTTCACTTTCGGGGGCCTGTCAGCGCTTGCGTTGCTTTGTAAATACTGAATGCAGCTTATTTTTGGGAGGAAAGTGTTCCGGAGTGCCTCAGAGTGTGTTTTTGTGTGATTATGGGGCTGCTTTTTGTGCAAGTGCTTCCCTGTGGGACTTAAACGGGCATTGTTTGGGCTGACAGATCATGAGAAACCCTAAATCACTGCAGAGATGCAGAGATGACCGATGCACCGCAGTGTAAACTCAAAGGATGAGCTACAGTGGAAAAACCTCTTCTGCTGCTGGTTTTGGTGTTGGTGGGAGAAAGAGGCTGCAGCCAAAAGTCTGGATGAAAGGCATTCAGACTTTGAAGAGACATCTGTTTCTTGCTGTGAGCTGTTTTTTTTGTTCACAGAAGAGAAATTTTGCAGGCAACTATCAGAAGATATCGTAGCTGTTTAAACTGTCCTTCACACGAAAAAAGAAAGGCGAAAAATCCTCCCTTCTGACATTTGTGAAAGGAAATGTAGAAAATTTTGAAAAGTCGGTTGCTCTTAATGAAGCTGATTTAAATAAAACTTTTTTATTTGGTATTTTGTGGGCCTTCACTAATGTGTTATCAGTTTATTGTTGGCTTAAAAAACTCAAAAATTCAGAATTTCTCAATTTCTGAAAGTCTTCAAAGACCACTCTGATGCATGATTCCAATAAGCAAACAGCTTCCTGTTGACAGGTGATCACATAGAGGACCAGACTGCAAAATATCATTAATAATTGATGCAAAAAGGGCATTTTACAATGTAGTTAGCGGCTGCTAACTTGCTAATGTTAGTGGCTGCGTTTAACCAGATGAGGTTTGTAACATTTCTATGTATGTGTCGCTCTTCTCTGCTTAATTTTAGGCTATCGAAAGACAAAAATGAGAAGTTTCTTCATTACACACTAGTCAGAGCAGCTCCAAAATTTCTTCTCGTGAAACATCTCTTCCTCAGCATTTGTTCAATGTTAATGTCTGTCTTGTCAAACAGCCCAGATAATGAGAACTGATGTTGTCCCTGCTTCACTTCATCAGCTAAACACACACACACACACACACACACACACACACACACACACACACACACACACACACACACACACACACACACAGCCACTGTACCACAGTTAACAGGCCTGCTCGGCTCTCCGTGGGTTGCTGACACACACCGCACACGCAGGGGTGAGATGTGGCCTTCCGCTCGTCATTAACCTTTCGTCTACCGTCCCCCAGACACAATCACACGCACCGGCGAACATGGAACGCATGGCCGAGAACATGCGTACGTGCTTGAAGACGCTGGGTGCACTGGCGGCAGTTAGCGGCACATCCTGTCCCTTGTCTCTAAAAACAGACTCTGGGTCAGTGACCGAGGTCACACACAGCCCTGCTTCATTTTCTTGGAAATATTGGTCACTGCTGCAAAACAGCAGGTGAGACTAGAGATGGAAAGTGTTGTTCTTTTGTTTTGTTTAGCAGAAATGACATGCAAGCATAAAAATGCTACATTTGAAGAAGAAAACCTAATGTTTCCATTGATGCCTTTGTTGTTAATAGTTCTCTGGGCTGACACAGTTTTCCAGGAGTGCAGAAGAGGTTAATCCCAACCATCGAACAGTTGTTTTCTTATCTGCCACTGGCCTGGAGCTTAGCGGCTCCGAAACCATCCTGTTTTTCTCATTTTGGCCAAGTGAAACGACTCCAGCTGGAGCTCAGGAGGAGACGATGAAAAGGTAACAAAGCAAAGAAAGGCTTCCAGGCCTCGTGCTATCACACCAGAGACCAGAGCAGCTCTGTAAGCTTTGGGTTGTTCCATTTCATTAAAATGGATCCCAGCACTTGATACATATCTTTTTCTCTTCTTGTGCACAAACAAAAGGTCTATCTGGGACTAAAAACACAACTGAAATTATCTTCATTTTATCAGTATATGACTGAATACGTGACAGAACCAGAGGAGATACAGAAAAGCGAATCAAAACGTGAAAATGTGACATCAGTATACATTCAGCTTCACCTGCAAAGACGGATCTCCATCTCAGCCTTCAAACATCCCTTCGGTATAAGAATAAACGCTGCTCTTCAAAGGCTCCCCAGCCTTTAAGACGACGTTGAAAAACCTACGCTTCGACGCTTTCATCCCCAGGGAGTTAAAATGAAAGTGAAAGTGGGTGATGGGAGTTTTGTCTAGTTGATAGAAGTTCAGAGACACTGAAGCTTTCCTCTTCGTGAGACGGGTGTGATGGCGTTAAAGGCTAAAGGTCAGATTTGTTGCGTGGGCTGACTGTAGAGGAGAGCGCGGTCAAGCGTGCGCGAGTGCTTCGGCCGTTACGAAGACAAGCGCATCATTTTCATCAGAGTAGCAGCAGCAACGCAGCACAAAAACATCTTCACTTATTCATGCAGCCTGTCAGCAGGCAGAGCGACGGATGGATAGAGAAGCGTCTGAACTGAAGGAAGGCAAGGAAATCACTCACAAAGGCAAGTTTACACAACACAGCTTCCTGAAAGGACAGCGACAGAGCGAGCGCAAAACTTAGATCACACGATCATCAAGTGGAGAGAACTGCAGGGTTTGAAAGGATTCCCAAGTAATCCTGAGACGGAAACCAGGAGATGGTGTTTAACTTCCCTTCACTTTGTTTGCTAACGAACAGACCGACTCATCTCTGACCTGTCTTTGTGCATCACATTTGCTCTCCTGTTTTTAACTCAGCTGCAATTTAGCTTTTGTCCAGAGTGGCCGCTGGAATCAACACAAAACCCAAGAGTTTTTGAAGGGGGATAAATCTTTTTTTTTTTTTTTTTCCCCAAAGAACGGCAAATCAAGGAGTTTTGCCAAAGAGTTATACCAGCAAGATCACGTTTAAATTGTCTGGAAGATGAATAAAAACCTGGACCGACCTCATAGGAGACCTCTTGTCACAGCAGCAAGATAACAATGGTGTGTGCGTGTGTGTGTGTGTGTGTGTGTGTGTGTGTGTGTGCACGTGCGTGTTTGTGTGCGTGTGTGTATGTGTGTGTTTCACTGCCTGTTATTAATACTATTTTACGGGTCCTCTGGCAGTAGATGTGCGTGGCTAAAGGTAACAAAACAGAGAGATTTTACAGACTTTCCCTGCATGATAGCCAGATCATTAAAATCAAAATCAAAGTGCTGCAGGCGATCAGTCCCCAAGTGACTGTGACATTCTCCACCTCACACACTCCAATCAACATTTGAATATCTCACGCTGGGAGCGCGAGTACTGTCAGAATCCTGTGAAAACTGATTTTCTGCGAATGATTACTCTCACAGGCTCCTGATCCAATCTGAGGGAGCAAAATGAGCCTGCGCGACACCTGCAGCTGTGACACCTCCATTCATTCCACATCCATGCTATAAATTTGGTTTAGGACTTTGGGGTTATGGAAAAAAAAAAAAAAAAAAAGGAGGAGCGGCTGGGTGACTCCAGAGATCTATTTCTGTCCTCGCCGCTGTGTAAACCGAGGCCGTAAATGATCACCACTGTCAGCTGAAGGCAAAACACAAGTTCCTCCAAATTTACAGGCCGGTGAGTGTGACGGTGAAAGCGGGCAGCCGTGCACGCATTCTCAAGAGGCTTTTGATGCATCTGCAGGTGCCCCATTCATGCTGGACAGCGACCAGAGTGAAAGACACCATCTGCTGAAACCAATACTTCATCTTTTAGAGATGGTGGAAATATCTCCACTTCTCCTCCTTTTTTTGCATAATAATCTCAGGGTCTGCGGTGTGAACTGACACATCCAGGCTGAACTCTGTCTCTCTGTGGGCTGAATTATTCTCCATTTATGCAACAACCTCTTGGTTTTGTTTGCCTAATTTTAAAAACTTCTGCGAACCACATGTGTTGTATCATGTCCTGATGTGACTATATTTAGTCTTTTTCTCCCCGCATGACTCCATGAATATATAACTTAACAGTATAACAGTATATGTGCATATATAACTTAACACACACACACAACGCCCACCCCCATCTCTGTCACACACACACACGAAACAGAATCAATCTGCAGACTATAAATTCACACAGTCACTCGCATAATCTCCCTTCAAACAGCGGGATTTGTTTTTCTCCGTTACGCCTACATTTCTTTACCTCACTATTTTTTCTAGCTTGCTCCTTTTCCAATTTCATCTTCCTTTTTTCCTTGCCGTCACTCTCGTTTGCCGCCCGTCCCTCGCTCCCACCTACACTCTTCCCGCTGTCGGCGTGTGACAGATCGATGCTGTATCCCTTTCGGCTTCCCTTTGCAACTGTATTCTCCTGGTAATTGAGCTCAGCTGCTCTCCCAGGGGGCCGCTGATTTTCACAGGCGCTTCTAGGAGCCGACTCCCTCCTCCGCCATCGCCATCGCTGGCTCCCCCCATCCTGCCTATTCGTTTCTGCCGTCTTTCCTTCACGTTCTGCTGGCACCCATAAAATCCCTAAAAACCAACACTGCAGAGCTGTAACTGGTTTTGATTTACAGCCCCAGTGTCATTTCTCTCCATGTCTGTGGAGCCTGGTGACATCAACATTTACAGTGTTTCCTTTAAAGCCAAAATATTCATGGATAGAAATTCCATTTCTGTTGTCTCTTATATCCTGATTTGCACGTTATTTGTATCATTTATAAAGACTTGATAAATTAGTTTAACATGGTTTTAAGAAAAAGCACAAGAAGTAGTAACAGGATAGATGCTGCGCCAGGTGAAGACAGAGTCTCCAAGAAGGGCCACCCACACACACACACACACACACACACACACACACACACACACACACACACACACAC
>BJFM01001434.1:0-23294 GCA_016586285.1 Arothron firmamentum
ACTCTCTGGACAGATGTGGACTCTCTGGACAGTCGCTGCTCGGAGGCGATCCGCCTGGGCTGTTTTTCTTGTTCTTGAGCAACTATTTACACTGAAACACAACAGGCTGCTGCTGCTGCTGCTGGGAGGGTTTCAGAAACCAGTGCGGTGAAGGTCGCGTCCAGGCTGCAACCCCCCCGACCAGGGCTCTGGGGGAGCCTTTCAGCCTGGGCCTGTGCTGGCCGGAGGGGCGGGGCTTATCCTGCCGACAGGTGATTTATGAGAGGCTCCATCACCTTTGTTCTGCCTTGAAAGAAAACACGTCAGTAAATAAATTAAGAGGCTAATCCAGTTTTCCTAGAATGCAGACCATAAATGTGCACTTCTCAGGCTCTTCTTTTATTACAGCATGTTCTGTTCACGCTTTGATCTCCGGACGCGGGGCATGCTGGGAAAGGCGCTCCGCTCCACTCGACTCCACACGGGATCAAGCTGTTGCAGAAAGAAAATAAAATAAAATGGCTGAAGGGATCATACCTCTGTTGCCTGGTGGTCCTCCACCCACTCGCTCTTGATAATGGAGTCCCGATGGGCCTCGGTCCTGGGGCGGGGAGACCAGCGTGGCCCCGGGGCCCCGACAGGTGCCAGCCTGACCGGGCAGGTGCTGAGACACCGACACCGACAACGGCGTCCCTGCACGGGCGGAGAGGGGAAGAGGACAAACGCTTTGATTTTCAGCAGCAGATGGACTCCGACACCGCGGAACCGCAGATCCGGGCCGTAAATTCAGCTGCGAGGATGAAGAACACGAGTGTAAATCAGCCACAGGAACACTAACCAGCCTCAGATGAGGAGGAGCCCGGGGCCGTGGGCTGATGTCTCAATTCATTTATGCAGAGCTGCGTTCAGGAGGCGCTAGCGCCCCCTGCCGACGGCCCAGAGTACACCAACACACCCACACACACACACACACACACACACACACTCTGTTGTTATTGGGATTTATTTCAGTAGTAACAATTAAAGTTATTTTTCTGACAAAATCACATCTAGAACATCATCCCTGACCAGAAGATACACGAGGATTTTAATTACAACAAAAATCACAAAAGGTAAAGACAGAGAAGGCGACAGACATCCTTCGCGTTTGATTCCATAAATAAATAAATAAGTCACAAAATCTGGGAGAACAATTCAATCATCAACGTCCTGATGTATTTAAAAACAACTTTTCAGTGACTAAGGTCAGAGCAGAAGTGGACGTCGGCCTGCAGGGCTTTCTCAGGCCTCATTCATGTTAAAAATATTCCACAGTTTTTGGTGTAAAAGCAAATCAACCAGTTTTGACACATTAATACAATCAGACAAACACACATCATTAAAACCTTGAAACTACACGAGCCTGTTTTCTCGGATTTATTTCTATTCGAAGCTGAATTTTAAAGCTAATTCCTAACTTGTAACATTCAAATTTCACCACAGTTGCGTCAAAGGCGACAGAAAGCCAGACGGTCGGCGCTGACGGACGACTTCAGGACGGCCACACACTGCGTTCCCGCAGGGCTTCGTGTCTGACGCTGGCCTGGCTCAGAGCGAGGGACGAAACCCGATCGTCCATCGAGGGCGTCATGGAAACGGCTGCAGAGCCGCCGTCAGCAGCATGAGGACTTCCAGGGGGCCGAGGATCCTCTCACATGTTCATGATTGCACAATCAGTGAGTGTACACAGATGTGAACTCTGGCATACTTTCACCACACACACACACACACACACACGCACACACACACACACCACACACACACACAGTAACCTTGACTGGTTCAGTGCATCAGATTATTCTCCACATTCTTCCACAGCTGGGATTTTCATGCTGTGTTTAGGCTGGATTTCCTTCATTAACGTCCCGTCAGTCCTGATTATTGAGCTCGAACCCGTTTAAAGGCTCCACAAGGTTCTTGTATCTTTGTTGGGTCGTGTTTCTTAACCCACTAAATGAATCCTTTTAAAAGGACGTGAACACTTATGGATTTTTTTTTTGGTGTCAGATCCGACTAAACTGAAGTTTTATCCCTGATAATCGAGCAGATCAAAGACGCATCAAAGCTTTCGGGAATCATTGGAATTCCTGGCTCTGCGAGGACCCGCTCAGCTACGTTCTTTGATCCCGTGTGTGTTTTTGGCTCTGGGACTGGGCCTACTGACCTGTCTACAGGTTCTGGTCCAGCCAGCTGATGTAGTTGTCCAGGCTCCTCTGTCCAACGCTGGACATGACGGGCAAGAAGGAGAAGACCATGCAGCCGTGGAAACCGTCCTCGTAGTGGTCGCTGGTTGCCGTGACGCCGGCCTCCTGCAGCCGCCGGACGTACATCAGCCCGTCGTCCCTCAACACGTCAAACTCACACGTCATCACGTAGGCGGTGGGCGTGCGTCTCAGAATCGCCCGGTCCGCCAGCAGGGGCGCCGCCCTCACGTCCATGAGCTGGGGCACGGCGTGCATCACCCCGGGCGACCCCCGGGCCCTGACCACGGGCTGGAAGTGCTTCCGCCGCTCTGCCGACAGCAGAGCGGTCCAGTCCACCTTCGCCCGGGTGTCGGCGCTGAGGTCCAGCTGGTCCAGAGAGCTGTGGTTGTTGGTGAGGAGGAGGGGCTCCAGAGAGGAGCTGGCGCCCAGGTACTGGAGCCAGAACCGGGCCATGAAGGGCCTGTAGAGGATGGGCACGGCCTGGTTCTGCTGGTAGGACGCCGTGTGGAAGTCCAGCGCCTGCAGCACCGGATAAATCAGGGCCTGGACCTTGAACTTGGCCGTCAGGCTGTCGTCCGAGCTGAGCTGTGGACACAGTCGGGTTCAGGTCATCGGTCCGAGTGTGTGTGTGTGTGTGTGTGTGTGTGTGTGTGTGTGTGTTCCTGCTTTTACCTCCTGGGCCACGGCAGCAGCCAGGTTTCCCCCGGAGCTGTCTCCAGACACACACACTCTGTTGGGATCAATTCCGTAGCGTTCTAGAACCTGAGGGGACAGGAAGGCCCGCGACGCCGCCAGCGCGTCATCGTACTGATCTGGGAACACCGCCTCTGGAGCCAGCCTGTAACTACGGCAACAGAAGACCACAGGAAGCAGGTATCTGTCAAGACCTCGAGCTGCTCCCCTGAAACGGATCTTCATGCGGGAACGTTTCAGGATTTGCTGCTAAATTCCTGTAAAAATGAGGAATTTGTTGCTTGAATGATGGTTTTCTTGGCGGAACTCACTCAACAGACATCACAACAGAGTCCAGGTCCTTCGCCATCCTCCGGCACAGAAGGTCGTATGAGCGCATCCCTGCAAGAACAAGTCCTGTGGTGTCACTGCCACCTTTTTTTGACTGACCTGCAGCTGAAGTCTGACTCACGTGCACTGCCGAGGGCCCATCCTCCGCCGTGGAAGTACACGATCCCTCGCTTCAGATGGCCCCCACCCACGGGATGGAAGACTCTGGCGGGAACGCCGCCAAGCGTGGAGTCGCTGACGTGCACGGCGTCACAGGAGCGCGCCTCGATCTCCTCCACCCAGGACACGATCCAGTTCAGCAGGTGGGCCCGGTGGCACACGCCCAGGGCGTGAGCAGCCTCGCTCTGGACACACAAGCGCAGGCGTGTTTGGGGCTGAGCGCGACAGTCGTAGGACGAGTTCAACGCGTCAGGAAGGAGCACGTGAGCGCGAGCAGGGCCCACCGGGGACGGCCAAAGGTCGTCAGGCCTGATATGGTGACAAGCCTGCACATACGTGCTTCTGTAAACTGGACTGTTTACGTTGGAATAGTCTTTAAATTGAACGTTCATCCGTGAACATTGGCATAAATGTAAAGAAAGAACATTCCAACTGAAGCAGAACCACAGAATTAACCACCTGGAAATTTCCATTTAATCACATTCCAGGGATGCTTCACCCAAGCTCTTCCTAAAAAGCCAACAAATGTTTTATACTTGATCACAACCCTTCCTGTAATCTTTAAATCCAGTCATGCATCGTTAATATTGCTTTATCTTCTATTCTACATCCACAGATTCCTGCATCATCATCCTCGTTACTTCTCTGAATGATCAGCTCCTGCTTCTGTAATTTTCTGACCCCCCCCAGCCTCCCATCAACCTGAGCCCGGTGCATCCCTCGGCTCTCACCGCCTGCATGAAGCTCCGGAACAGCGCATCCAGCAGCATCAGCTTCCACGGCTCGCTGACTCCGCTCGGCAGCGGCAAGTAGACGTAATAGGCGGCCGCCGACAGCAGCACGGCTCCGGCTAACAGGAGCCTCATCGCAGCGGAGGGAGCTGTCAACGACTCACGTGGGTTCGGCTCGACCCGGTCGGAGCCTTGGCGTGTCGGCCAAGGAGCCACGAAACTGGGAGGAACGACCCCGATTTCAAAATAAGACCCCAAACTTCAGGTTTGCGCCGTTTTAACGGCCGCGACGGCGGAGAGCGTCTAATACAGGTCTTATTTTGAAAATTTCTTATAGGAAGCAGTGTTTGCATTGTGTAATCGGTTGTTGATGGGATATGTAGTTCTCGTTCTCTTACGACGATAATAATAATAATACCAATAATAATAACAATAATAATAATAATAATAATAGCTATGTTTTTAAGCGCAAAAAGTGTAAGCATCGATAAACTTTATCTTGTAAGATGTTATTAAACTCATTAACTTGTGTGGACAAAATAGAAGCGAACATTATTTTAACCTTTCCTATGTTTTTATTCACAAATCCACCATTATAAGAATGAAAGGCTCAGCGTTGACTGTTTGTTTGTTTGTTGGTATTAATAAATATATAAAATCTAGGATCTGTGCTGTGACAAATTTTCACTTTTTTCTCAAATTTCATTTCATTCTCATTTAATCTTTTTTTTTTTTTTTTTTACTCAATTGCTCCGCTAGAGGAAACATAGCAACATGTTCAGGAATTATGCATTTATTATTTTTACCTCAGAAGAAGAAGAAAAACAATAAACTGGACACCGATTGGATGGCGACTCTTGGCCAATCAGATGTTTACATTGCTATTCTAGGGCGGGGCCGGAAGTCTATTTAGACAGCACTGTTCGGGAAAACAGTCCGGCTTTTACTTCATTTTTAAAAGCAGTCGTAAACAAAAATGAAGCAATAAGTTTAAAAAATTGACGAAAGGCTATTGTTCAACGACACTACGTTCAAACCCCATTACTGTTGTGTCCAGGTAAGATTTTATTCATCCCTGCGTCGTTTGCAAGCCGATGATGATGATGCTAATGCTGTATTACGAGCAGACGGAAAAGATGCTAAATTGTAGCTAACCACGTCAAGATTTTTGCTATTTGCGCTTGTTGGAGCCAAACAAGACTCCTCGTTTCTATGTTGTTCTTCTCTGTACATGTCGGTCCGTTAGGACTGTGTGTCTTCTCGACCGTCACCATGGGTGAAATGGAGCTATCCTGCCGGGCTTACGTGAAGATGTACCTGCACTGCTGCCTCTTTCCTCGCTGTAGCATCAACGGGCTGCTGCTGTCCTCCAGCACGGCAGATGGCGCTGTGTTCGTGACAGATTGCGTCCCGCTGCTTCACTCCCACCTGCCCCTGGCTCCTATCACTCAGCTGGCACTAACACAGGTAAAGCCCATGCCAGGAGAAGAACCTCAGGTTTGTATTAAAACTGTCTTCAGTGTGACAGATTACTCTCATTTCAGGTGGATGTTTGGTGTTCGCAGACGCAGCAGAGGATTGTGGGGTATTATCAAGCTAACGCCTGTGTATCAGATAGTAGGCGAGTGATCCAGCTTCACTTTTCAATATCCAAAAGTCAGATTTTAAAACATTAAAATATTTGTTTCATTGATTGCTTTGGCCTCCACAGCCCGACGCCGTGCGCCTTCAAGATCGCCGACAAGATTTTCGAGCAGTTTGACAATGCGGTTTTATTAATGGTAGGACCTGTTTTGTTGAAACATTTTTATGATAAAATTCAGATGGGTTGAGTCATTTTCTCTTTCAGGTTGACGGCAGTAAAATGTCTCCAGATTATCGGGTTCCTCCCATCGTCGTGTACGAGCGCAAGGATTCCAAATGGACGCTCAAAGACAAACACAAGTAAGTGATGTAAAAACAGACACAGTTTGAATGGAAAAAAAAAGGAGAAACGCAGCATTGATCAGTGTTTCAGTGGTCAAACTGCCATCTTCACCTCGTGTTTCTGACCAGAATCATGCTGAGGCAGTGGGAGGAGACCCGGGCCATCGCCACCCAGATGCTGGAGTCTGGGGACCACACGCTACTGGTGGATTTTGACAGCCACCTGGACGACATCACAAAGGACTGGACCAATCAGAAACTGAACCACAAGATCGAGGAGCTGGCCTCGCCGGCCAACGGGAGCCTCTAGGCCGAGACTTTTCAAAATGACCCGTAATTACCATTAACCTAACATCACACAGAAGGTCCAGGACAACTTTGATGTTAATTCTGTGCACATAATAGACAGTAAATGTCCCCAACGACACTGAAACTGGAATGTTTTGGAGTGGGTGGTGGAGTGTTGGTCAATTTTTTTAAATTGTCAATTTTCGCCAACGTTTGTCTGCCAAATCTGATTAAAACCACTGTTAATGCTGACCGTCGCAGCTCAGGCCGCCTCCACGTGGCCATTAAGTTATTCCTGACACGTTTTCTTCCATTTACTGACCGCTTTATTTAAGTTGTGGCTTTCTTAAAGCATTAATGTTAGACATGGTCATGGTTTTAAACCATAATTATAATAAATACCTTCACTTCTCTATGATCATCTGACAGTTTTGTTTACAGAACTATGAAACTTCAGAGTGAACCTAAAAAAAACCATCTCTGGAATGATGACACCTACATCTGAGACTGTTAAATTTGCCTACACCTACCTGACTTTTGCCAAGAGTGACAGAAAATATTTTTCCCTTTATGTTTACCAAGAAAAGTGAGTAGTTGAAAATAAAGTTTCACAGATAAAGTGTAAAATACTGATTAGTGACCTGGTTAAAGCACTGAAAAGTACAGATTGAAAATTTCTTCCTTTAAATAATGTACGTAAAGTACCAGTGCATTAGAGTTGTAGGGGTTTTTTTTCTGCTTTTTCAGATATTTTCAATAATGTTATTTCATAAGAGCAGGTTTAAATTAAAGTGTCTTAATATTGAGGTTCACTGGCCAATCAGACGGCGTCCTCGGAGGTCACGGTCACCAGGTTCAGTGTTATTTCTCCCAGTGGAGACTGACTGGCCAGAGACTGGAGGATAGTGATGGGATCCATGATGGACTCCGCGTCCTGGACCTGCTGCTCCGCCCACGGAAATGTGATCTGTGGAAAACAGGAGGCTGTTCATTCCAGCTGCTGCAACCAAGCGTGCTTTAGCTTAGCATGCTAACCAGCAGGCAAAAACAGAACAATCAAGCTGACCAAAGCTGTCAAACGTTCACCTTCAGAATGATGTGCTTCGCAGACGGGTCCTCGGTGCCGCTCAGCTCTTCCCCGAAACACAACGTGATGCCACACTGAGGCGGCTCGCCTCCATTTGAACGGAAGTGGTCGAGTTCTGGTGCCAGAGGACACAAGCAGGTTTAATAAACGCTAGATGAGCCGAAGCTGGACCGTTAACGAGCCCTCACGTTGTTTGAAGACGTCTTTACTGAACAGCAGCACCGGGTCGGTGTTTCGCTCCATCTTCTGAGGCTCCAGCGAGCTGGTGTGCGGCCCGGTCCAGAAGACCCGGCCCCGGCAGAAGCGTTTGCCGTAGACCCCCTGTGTCGTGGAGGTCAGCACCACCCCCTGCTGCATAAAGGGCAGCAGTTTGAACAGCTCGTGCTCCGTCGGCAGCGAGGAGGGCGGTTCCGGCAGCAGAATGCGTGGAAACCTGCCCCTGACGATGGCGGGCGTTGGCGGGATGGGGGAGGAGGGCAGATACATGATCCTGATGTCAGCGCCCTGGATCTGACGCCTGAGGACCTCCAGGCCCAAATAACAGACCGCCACTTCGAAGGAGTCCTGAGCTGGAGGGCGAAGAAAGGGGGAGGAGTCAACGGCTGGCGGGCCTTTAAAAGCCAGACAGGTCCTCAGGCGACCTTCAGGTTACCTTCAGGGGACGCAGGGACGCTCTCCTCGATCCTCACGTCCAGCATGATCTCACCAACTGGGACACAGCAGGAGGCAAATACAGTTTAAATCTGCTCGGTAACGTGAAAACGCTTAAAAATGGGGCCGCCTGCGAGCTCACCGTCAGGCTTTCTGTCCATGTCGGCGTCCTCAGCAGCTTCTGCTGTCAGGACCGGGATTTCAGACTGCTGCTGCACTTCTGAGGCGCCTTCCACCGCCTGAGCAGGGGGAAACTGTCAACGTCCACATGCGTCCAGCAGGGGGCAGTCACCAGTGGAAACACCACCCATGAGCACGGCGCCAACGCCCGATGGACTCACCAGCGGTGACGTCACTTCCTTTTTCCTGATCTTCACCTCGCTGCTGTCTTCGTCCACCAGCTGGCTGCTTCTCCTGGTTTTTGGCCTCTTGACGGCTTTGACTCTGCTCTTCTTGTCAGAAACAACCAGACCTGGGAGAGAACATCTGACCTATCAACCAAGAAGCAGTATTTATGAGGCCCCAGCGGCGTGCTGGCCCCTGGCTCTCACCCTGCTCGCTGGGCGGGACCAGGCGGTAAACCTTGTAGGGGTCCGAGATGTCCAGCTGAGCTCGCTCCAACACCTCCATAAACTCTGGGCTCTTGTTGAGGGCGCACCGCAGGCGGGTCTTCCAGGACGCCGGGTTGTCCTGGACGCCATCGGACAGTTTGCCTTTGAACTCCGCCCACGCCTGCAGAGCGCCAAGACGTTCAAGAATGAGTGACCTTCCACTCCGAAGCACTAACCAGAGCCGCTTTTGTCCCGACCTTGAAGATGGCGGCGTCCTCGTCCTTACGGAAGTCCTGTTTTCCGGCGTGCTTCCAGGGAATGCGGAACATGGTTTTGGCGTCGTCGTCCCACACCAGACCCGGATATTTACCACTGTTGACCTGCAAAAACATTTCCACAGTTTAGAAAATAAAGATGAATTAAAAACCTGCAAACAAACCTGAGGCCTTTAAATCACTGATGCACATAAAAATACACAAAATCACTGATGTTTAGATTTAAGTGTGTACTCAATCACATTCACATGTGTTTAGATTAGCACGACTGAACCTTTGAACAGACAACTGTTTAAATAGATTAAGCTGCTTTTTATCTCAGCAAACTTGAGGGATGTTTTACCCTTCAGGTGCAAGATTCTGGAAACTTTGAAAAAAAAGGCAATATTCAAGCAGAAACATTCCACATCTTTGATGCCACTTACAGAAAAATACATTTACGTGAATGTGCAATGAATAATTTGAGTAAATTAAAGCCAATTTTCCTTCATTACTGAAACTTTGAACTCTTTAACGGCAGCAGCGTCGGTCCTCCACATCCTCTGCGTCTCTCTCTCAATAACACACACACCCTAACACACACACACACACACACACACACACACGCACGCACGCAATTACCTGGTCGACGATCCAGGAACACAGTTTGCGTGTTGATCGGGTTCTCCCCGCTGCCATGATTCTCCAAAAATAAATAAACACACAATAAATATCCAGACCTGCAGAAAACCGTGTTTATAGCATTGAGAGCATTTAATCAATCGCACGAGAAACGTTTAAACGTCATCATCGCTGAGAATATAATTTGGGTCGATATTCGAAAATAAAACGGAAATAAAAGCAGGACGCGGAGTTTCTGGAATGATAATTCATTCTATCGGTCAGCTGTGCCGTTCCAGACGGACAAAGACGGTAAAAGGCGGCCGAGGTGAATGATGAGGGAAGTTGGATTAAGTTTCGTTTACCTTAGTTCCGCGGTGCCGCTGCGCGCACTGATCCGCTGCGCGCTGCGGTCCGCCTTTGGGCGACGTTCCGTTTCCCAGAAATCACGTGACTTTTCATAAGCCCCGCGCCACCTGATGGCGACACGCAGGAACTGCAGGACAACCGTCAGTCAACATTTCTCACAGATTCAAAAAAAATGTTCAGATTATTTCAAAAGGAAAATAAGAATTTTCTGATTTTTCAATGTTTATTCAATGAATGAAAAAAATACAGACTTTACTTTACTCTTGGGTTGTCACTAACCTGTAATTAAAATGTCAAAACTTTTGGAAGTGAGGACATAATAAAATAAATGAAATTTAATTAACAAATTAGCTCTTTTTACTGATACTGAAAATGTATCTTAAACTGACTGTTACCCTTTATGAAACTGCAGATGGAAACTAGCCTTCTGGCTAATTCTGGCTTTCTTAACCATGTATAATTATGTTTTTTATGAAGTTGTATTGTCCCCTTTTAAATAAAGTAAACTTATCAGACACACCTTCAAGAATTATGCAACTGTGTTGCAATGCTAAAAGTTGAATCACATTCCGTTAAGTGTAAATTATAAAAGGGACAGGTCTAAGTTTTTTAGACCGATAACATCTGGCTGCTGGAGACTCTTCATTTGTTTCGAGGCACTTTGTCTCCTAAAGGGATCCCCGTCAATTTCTACAAGAACCAAAAAAACCAAAGTTATTCCCTCATCTTCCTCCTCATTTTATTTAGGTATCCAGCAGTGTCTCACCTTCAGCAGTCGGGTATGGTAAGCGTTGTCCTCCTCATTTTCACCTCTTTGTACGTCCACCTGGTATCTCTCGCAGGCCCGAATCAGCTCCTGGATGTTGTAGAGCAGCGCCGGATCCAAAGAGTGGGCGTTGATCAGACTGACCAGGTACTCCCTGTAGTGTCTCCTGAAGGAACACAAACGTTCTGAGGCGTAAGGGGAGCGCAAAACCACCCGCTTCCCTTCAACAAAGTGCTTCCAAACTGGGGGACTGACTCGCAGAGCCCGGCCTGGCCTGGCTGAGTCTGGACGCCACACGGAGAATCGATCTGCTGACCTCCGTCGTCTTTCTGCTCCATCACACAACAAGCGTCTGAGAGACAGGAAGAATCGGACTGAAATCCAAAGCCCCAGAGGAGCCTCCCTCCTCGATCAATTTGTGCTTGTTCACATCCTGAATTTACACAAAAAAAGTCAGAAACGAAAAGAACAATACCAGCTTGAGCTCCAGTTGAAGGTTCTGTGTTGAACTCCACACCGCTCCTCTGAGGAAAGAGAAGGAAGAGACTTTTCCAGGAACAACACTGATTATAAAGGTGTCGTTGGTTCCGTCTGACGCCTCCTGCAGCACGTACCTGCAGCAGCACCTGCAGCCGGGCTGGTTCCCAGTCTCTCAGGTAGAAGAGACAGTCCCGAGGATGATGAGCGTGCAGGCCGGTGTAACTGCACTGGGCCGCTTTACACGCCGTCTGCAGAGAGACGAAACCAGGACCTCTCAGTTCTGGACATTGTGGTCAGCAGCGGCTGTGGCAGCGGAGCTCACCGTGTGGTAGGGGTTGTTGCAGCCGCTGCAGAACTGGTACCTGCACTGGGAGCAGCTGAAGTGCATGCAGCCGCCTTTCGTCAGAGCGTACTGGAACCTGCAGTGAGGACAGGCTACAAGGAGGCCACACAGAGCAGAGAACCTCCGGGTTCATATTCACACAGGCAAGTTTAAACTTCGTATCAGAGAGTGTGACAAAACAGGAGGCAACAGAGGGATGATCGCTAAAAACCCCCCAAAAAACAGGAAAACATGGAGTGGAGGTGGAGGTTGGTCCTCACTGATGCCGTTGTCCCGCAGGTATCCAGCCAGGCCCTGTCTCTGGTACTCTGGGTCGTTGTCCCTCTTCCACTGCTGGAACTGCTCGCACGACACATCCTGGTGCTGAGGCTCCCACTGAGGACGAGAACAAAGCTAGAGGGTGTTGCTATGACGACCAAACATTCCAGCCAGAGAAGGAACTCACCGGCTTCTTACACTGAGCACAGAAACTCTTCCTGCAGGACGGACAGGTGACCTTCGGCTGGTCTCCATCATAGATAAACCCACAGGTGCACTGAGGAAGACACACGTCTTTATCTGACCTTTGACCTCTCCAAGCCTCCATAAACAAACCTTTATTGGCCACACAGTGAAGGACGTACATGATAGCACCACAGGAACTTGGGGTCTTTCATCAGGGCATGCTCCGTCAGCTTCTTGTGGAAGAGCTCGTAGACGTCGGTGTCGAGGCAGTCCCGCAGCTGGAGACAGGTGAAGGGTTGATGCCCGAACTGACCAATCAGAGCTCAGCATTCCTGGTGCACCTCTACCTGAATGTCCAGCGTGGAAAAGTAGCTGTCCAGCTGTTCCTGGTCGTTGATGTCGGGCTCGCTGCACACAGGACACACCATGTCCCTGATGTGCCGGTCCCTCACAGCGATGGTGAAGTGCAAGCGGAAGCACTCGTGACACACAGAGCACTGACAGGAAGTCAGAGATTGCATCTGGAACACAAAATTGAGACAAAAACGTCACCCGAGTGTGTGAGTGAGCACGCCAGTGTGTGTGTGTGTGTGTGCGTGTGTGTGCGTGGCTGACCCACCTTGCTCAGGGGGAAGATGCTCAGGCAACAGGGGCACTCGTTGTTGAGGAGACGTCGGATGAAATCCTTGTCATGTGACTCTTTCACAGCTTGAACTACATCCTCCAGAGAGTAGCTAATGTCTGGCTCCTGAAGCAGTGAGAGGACAAGCTCACAGCGCCCCCAGCTGGGCAGATCGTAAAGCGCAAGCAGGCGCCGGCACATCCTCTGCAGAGAGAGCGTGGAGTTCTGGGAGACTGTCTCACACAATGGCTGTAGCTCTGACGTGGAGCCTCACCATTTTGTCCGGGTGTTTGGGGTCGATGGGCGGCTCGGGCTGTTCGGTCCAGATTCGCTGGTGGAAAGGTTCCAGCAGGGGGCGCTGCAGCAGAGACAGAGCCCCCTTCACTTCGCCTCCGCTGAGTCGCAGCGCTTCTTCACACTGGGAAACATCTCTGAAGCCGAGAGCGTGAAGCTCCTTCATCTGAGGACAAAAGAGATCAAAGAGGAAATTCACAAAAGTGAGACAAAGAGCAGCCATCGTGCATTCTGATGATGATCAGTGAAGGTTAAATCACACCAATAACCTCTACATCAGCTCCATTGTTATCTATTTAAACAGTTGGCTAAGCTAGCATTGCTACAGTTCTTTTGATTAAAATCCTTAATTAAAAGGGTAACTTGTGGGTTGAGAAAACAGGTCCTGCAGAACTAAGTTGAGGAGAGTTTAAAGGGATCACTGACCAAACAACCCTGTGTTTGGGTTTGATACTGAAGAATGAACACCTGATTGAGTTTCAGGGAAACATTTCCTTCATTTCCACTTCAGTGGTTTCTGAAAACACCCCTCCACTCTATTACTCCCAAAATACCAGCTTTGTTCTGATTCAAGGACCGGGAACAGGAGATGTGATAACACCCTGTTTTCCCATGGATTTTATCTAAAAGGCTGCTCTATGACGAGCAAAAATCCCTCAATTGGACCAGAGGATCAACAACAACAACGCCACATCCTGAAGCTGTCGTGGTTATGATAAAGCTTATCATAACCACGACAGCTTCATCAGTTTATCAGATAAACTGATGATAAAATGTCCTTGACGTTCCAAAACAGGAATTTAAACGTTTTTAATGTAATATCCTCAACCTCCAGCAGAGGTCACTGTGAGCACGACTGCAGATTTTTTTTTAATGGAGGCAAAATTTACAATTTTTTTATAAGTTTGAGGCAGTTAAAGGTCACCAGCTCCTCTTACTTTTCTCCGTCTGTCTCTCAGCAGCTGTCTCACTGCTCTCTCCGTGTCCCCTCCTGCTGCCAACCATGCCACCTTGGCTTCGGCCCTGGAAAGTTTCACGCTTTCACCGACAACGCCAGAGCCGCCGCTCTGCTGAGGCTGCTCCTCTTTGTCTCGTGTCTCGGCCACAGGCGAGGACTCACTGTCCCCTGCGGAGGAGCTGAGATGGACGGAGGCGGCGATGGCACAGATATCATCCAGCAGGTGAGGCAGTTCTGACTTCAGCCAATCGCAGGGCTTGGTGCTGTTTCCGCTGCACATGATGGCGGCGTAGACCTCCTCAGGACTGATTCCGCACATCTCCGCTTCCTGTGACATAAACCTCTTCAATACTCGAGTTAAAGCAAAACCCCCCAAACTCCTGTCACAAAAATGTTAACCTATCACACCATTCCGTCGATCTGGGTGGACCTACTCTGATCTTGTGGATGAGGTTCAGTCCGTCTTCCTTCATCGTCTTCTGTCTTCTCAGGTCCATGTTCAGTCTGGGTGTCCGAAGGGGTGGGTCTTTAGTGGACGACACCGTCTGCTGGGCGGAGTCTTTACACGACAGGTCGCACATCTCGCACACCTGCGTCGGCCTGGTGTTGACAAAGGTGCAGAACTGGCAAATCCACTGTGGCGGAGAGCAAGAAGAGTCAGGAGCAAAGACGACGCTGCTGAGCGGGGCAGTGAGGCTGCACACAGACCTGTCTGTGCGTGTTTGCAGACGGAGATCTGAGGTTGGAAACCTCGGGCGCCACGGGAGGGCGAGTAGCCAGGCGGGGTCGCTCACACACCTCACAGAGGACGCTGCTGCCCTGATTCACCACCGTGCAGCTCTTACACTGCCACTCTGACGGAAAGAAAGAAAAAACATCACTCTCAGGGTTGAAGTTATTCCCCTGTCCTCTATCCACCTCTTTAACCAACTGGTTGAGTTTTGAATTGATTACTGATTAACAAATGTTTAGTAAAACCACCAGATCAACCAGAGCTCACATGGAACTAAAAGAACATGCTTTTATTCTGCTCAGACTGCAGCTTATCATCGTTGGGCGTGTCCTTATCTCACCTGTGTTAGGAGACATCGGGAGTTGGGTGGGGCTGTCCTGAACAGCGGCCATGGCGAGACGAGGCCGTTCGCAGGTCATGCAGAGGACAGCCTGCATCTCATTGACTGTTGTGCAGTGAGCACACTCCCACGGCGACAGAGACGGACTGAAGGTCAACAGAGGAGGAATAAAAGGATGAAGAAGCTGCAGGTTAAAGGGTTTCAGAGGACAGTGTCTCATCTAATTATGTTTACAGAGACCTGTCCTCCTCACCTGGATGTTTTGGCTGCAGCAATCACACTCCTCTTGTGACCTTTGCGGGCTGGATGGGAGTGAAAGAGCAGGTCGCACTTCAAACACAGCTTCAGGACACACGTGGGACACTGAGTGTGAACGTTTAACCCACAGATGCTGCAAGTCTCTGTGTGAGGGCACAGACAACAAACACACAGAAAAATAAGTTAAAAAGCACTCAGTGTTTCCTTGATTCCTCCTAATTAAAGCAACCAACCTTGCTTGGACTTGTGTATCTTATCTCTTTTGTGATTGGCTCTGGATGGATGCCGGTGAAAGAGGTCATCGCAGGCATCACAAAAGGAGGGATTGTCACAAGACGGGCAAACGACAGATGAAGGGCCACCACACAGATTACAGACAGCTGCTGCAGGAGAAGCTGGATTTAAAGGTCAGACTGTTAGATGCAGTGATGGAGGACACCTGTACTGGCCAGCTGTGGTCCCGGACACTCACTTGGTGATGGCTCCAGGGGTTGTCCTGTGAGGACTACTGCGGGAAGTGAAGGTGGAAGCTGCTGGTCTTCCTCCTGCTGCTTGTCTCCCGACTGATTAACCACAGCGTCACTGCTCTTATCCTAGGAAAAAAAAAGAAAACAGGAATCAAAGTGATTGTTCTTACTTTAAATTAGATCTTTTTAGTGTTTTTGTTGACCCATAAATGTTGCTACGCACCTGGAGGATGATGGATGGGATGATTTCTCTGAAGTTTTGTGGGTGAGGGTGGCTGCCCTGAAGAAAGACCGGAATACATTCAAAACCAGCTGATGAACAGCGTCAATTATGAGCCAAAACACGAACCTTCATCAGCATGTCCACCTCTGTGCGCAGCACCATGACCTCCAGCGTCACGGCAGCAACATTTTCTTTGTCTGGTTCGGAGATGTCTTCGGGGAAACTGAGGCCATCTACCTGCTGATTGGTGTAACCATACAGATAAAGAACTCTGCGACCTCCCTGTGCAGAAAAAACAGGATTATTTACAAAGCAAATCAGCGTCAGGCTTCAGAAGCTGTCTTGTATGGTGTTTGCCCACTTTTACTGCATCCACTGTGGTTCTGAAGACCGGGTTATTGTGCTTGACGCTCCTCCAGAACTTGGGCCTGCCAGGACTTGTCAGGTTACAGCCGTACTTCTCCAGGATACTGAAGGCTTTGACCAGCCGACCCAAGGACACTTGAACCTGAGAGGCAGAATTTAATGCAGGATGTGTAATTACACAGATTCTATTGTCTCTATGATGTCCAAATATTGACATTTTATCCGTCTGAATGGGTGTTTTCCGCCCTCTGGTGGTTGAGTATGACATTGATTCTAAAATGTGCACACTGGCGTTTGGTGACAGGAGTTAACTTTTACCTCCTGAGAGGTGTTTCCCTCTGCGTTCTCTCTCAGAATCGTCTCCACCTCCAAGTGCTGGTACTTCTCAGACAGAGGCAGGGAGGTGTTGGCCATGGTCTGGACCTCAGTCTTCACATCCTGGGCAGATCCTGAGATGGACAGGACGGACCGGGCTCTCCTTCGGATCTCATCCATCTCTACAGAGGAAGGACCACTGCACATCACTGCAACACATGCTGCATTTATCCCATTCATAACTTACTAAAATCACAGCCAATTTCAGGATATATACCAAATACTTCAACTTTTAGTTACACCAAACAAAACTGTTCTTCAAGGTAAAACGTTAAACAAGCATACAGGATAAAATTAAAACATTAGAAGAAAACATGAAAGCAATCAGTTCTTAAATGAAATGAATAAAATCAGAGTTAGCCTGAAAGTTTATGCGAACATACAAATTCTCCTGAAACAGAAAGTCAAAGTTACTGGGAAGCAAAGTTCAGACTAATTCTTCACATACCTGAAACATGTACGTGTTTTACAGTTTTTCGCCTCTTGGATGTCGCTGGATAAAATTTTATCTTGTTAACAATAAAAACATTTGTCTCATAATATTTACCTACGCAGCCCTGGAGGTTCCGGCTAAAGCTAAAGCTAAAGCTAAAAAGCGGAAGTGATTTTGAGTACGTAACTTCCGCCATTTTGACGGTTTACTTAGTTCATTTTTTTTAAATGTTATTTTGCCGCAATAAAACAAAATAAACACTTCAAATTGCCTAAATATAATATAATGTTTTCTCTAAGGGGTACAAGAAAATAGAATATGCTTCAGCAATGGAGGAAAAAATAAAATAATCTTATTATAAACCAAATTGTCTTGCAGTGCTGTTAGATTTTTTAAATATTCTTCTTGCTTAGTGCTATAAAAGCACTTTTTAGGCAACGTTATCCAAATTTAAACTACTATTGCTATATTAAACGTTTCCGCCTCCTCTTCGGTAGGAGGAGCGTTATACCTAAAATCGAAACTAAATGAAGAAGAAATTAAATAAATCACACAGAAGAGACGGACTGTCCCCTTTCGCAGCTCCGCGTGTCTTTAAACAGATATTTTTTTTCTGCTGTAACGTATCAATAACCCCGCTGAATAATGTCAAAGGCGTCGACCCTGAAGATCAGCTCCCAGAACGCAGCTAAGGTGAGTTTGTGGTGCGTTCAGGTGCAGCGCGTTCCGCTTTCAACGTTTTTAAAGTAATTTGAAATTGAGAAACAGTCAGTTCTTCGATCAATAGTGCAGCAGAATCCTGTTGGAGTTGGCTGATCCTGTATCAATACAGGAGAGCTCCCCGCGAGGTTAAAAAACGAAAGTAAATGTGGTGAAAACATGAATCAGCAGCTTTAATGGTGTTCATCTTGTTTTTAGGTGGAGAACTTCCGCCAGTCTCTGTTTCTTGAGGTGTGTGTGGAGCCACGTGCTTTTATCTCACTTTTTAATGAATGAAACGTTTATTCTGAGCAACACCCTGACCCAACTTCGGTCTATTTGGTATTTTCAGGCTGGAAATTTGTTCTCAAACTACATCCCACAGAGGATCACACAGCTGGATGCGCTGCTCAGGGTGCGGATTATATCGCCCCCTGTTGTCTCTCACATGTTTCAGCCATCTTGTTTAAGTGTCGTGGAACAATGCATCAGGCTTGTTTTAGAGTTGTTTTCTGTTGATCGTGTTTTCAGGATGAATCCTTTAGTATCACAGATATGAACTTACTCAAGGCTCCTCTGGACATCCCGATACCAGATCCTCCATCTCCAGAAGACGAGGTGAGACCCAAGATGCTTCCACAAACGACTGAAATTCTTAAGATAAAGTCAGTACAGGCTGCAGGAGCAACATCTGTCCACGAACACCAGCAGAATGCCAAACTGATGGGTTTAATACTATTTTTTTTTAACATTTTAACCCCTTTTGCATCATGTCAAATTCCACTCACAGGAAATGGAGACAGATAAAAGTGAAGAAACAGAGAAGAAGAAACGTAAGTTCCTTTCTTTTACTGTTCAATCTGTTTAAAACCAGCACAAAAGTATGCGAGGAAAATCCTGATTTCTCCCCTTCAGCTCCAAAGTGTGGCTTCATCAAGGGGAATGAGAAGATCATGGTGCTTCTGGAGAAGGTGAAACCAGAGATCGTTGCCTTCCGAGAGGCCATCATCACGGTGAGTCACCGTTCTGGCTGCCAGAACCCGTCAACGGTTCACTTTCCTCTGACCGCCGTCTGTGGCTGCAGGTTTCCTCTTGGATTCAGCACCTCATTCCAAAAATAGAAGATGGGAATGACTTTGGAGTTGCCATCCAGGTAACCTCTCCGGATCAGAACGCCGGCTCGGTCTCAGACACACACTTTAAGCTCTCACTCGCTTTCTCCAGGAAAAGATCTTGGAGCGAATCGCTGCAGTGAAGACCAAAGCCGAAGCCTTTCAGACCAACATCAACAAGTAGGCTGGAGGCGTTTTAAATCAGTTTTAGATGTTGTTCCATGACTCCTGGGCTCACCCACCTCCTGTCCCGACTATTCAGATACTTCACAGAAAGAGGAGACGCTGTTGCCAAAGCTTCCAAAGAGACTCATGTGGTGAGTGTTTGTGCACAATGTCCTCAGGTTTGTTAGAAAGCATCAGCTGATTTAGGGAAGATTGTGTGAGTGACTCTGGGGGAAACCGAGTCTGATAAAGGAGTCTCCGCCTCCAGATGGACTATCGCTCACTGGTCCATGACAAAGATGTGGCCATCTTCTCTGAGATCAGAGTGATCGTTCTCGACATTCGTGGATTCTACGTGAGTTGAACAGAGTGATTTTTGGTTATTTTACTCACCTTTTGTGTGCTGGAGAAGGTCTTCTTTTCTGTGCTGCAGGCTGAGTTCTATGACATCATCAACAAGAACCTGGACAAAGTGACCAATCCCAAAGGAGAAGAGAAGCCTTCCATGTACTGAAGCTCTGAAGGTCGAGGATTCGGGACGCATTCAACTCTTTTCAATTAAGTTTTAATCTTCTAAATCATAAAAACAACTAGAACTGCAGTTTCATTGCATTACAGGGGTACAAATCAATCTGAAAAATAAAACAGTTTTTTGGTTTTCAAAAGGTTTCTCAGTTATTTTAAAGGAAACTAGCTCTTGTTGCTATGTGTGGCTTTAACTTATGACTTGTTACAAAAATATGTTGACAAAAGATCACAAAACATAAAGTCAAGGTTCACTAACAAGCAGAACGCAGGTTTGGGGCCATTCTCATACTTCAGGACCTTCTCCTCCAGGGATGAGCTGCAAAACAACAAAGACTTATTCAGTGAGTGTGAAGGCAGCAGAAGACAGACGAATGTTGCGCTCACCATGGTGATGTTATTGCCGTTGAGGAGAATCTGGTCCAGTTTGGTTATTCTTCTCCCTTCTGGTGTGACTTCACTGAGACAGAAACATTTCCTGAATGACACAAACTTGGAGCTCCGAGGGCAAAAATGAGACGTGTACTTACAATTCTGTCACGTCTTCTAGGACCATATCTGAGGCGATGAGTCAAGAATGTGATGATAACAGAGCAAACAGGAGCAGGACGGTGTTACAGATCAGACAGAAATCTCTTTGACTATATCAGAACATCTACAGGAACGTGAAGCCGTGACCCGACCTTCCTGACCCCAACATCGGTTTCAAATAGGTCGTCAAACTCAGTTGGACGCTGAAAGGATACTGACAAAATCATCAAATCCCAGCAGGGTGCCGACAATCTCTTTGTCAGTTTTCATGACAATGTGAATTCTTGAACCAATACATTTGTCCACCAGCTCTGCAAGGAGAAAACCGACAGATTAGACATTCTATAAGTTTCTGTGTCAGTCCTGTATACAGTCACACGTTTCATCATCTGCAGTCAGTCCAGACCAAACTTAGAAATTAGATAACTACTACTGATTTCCTGGTTATTTTTAAAAAGAAAAATTAAATCAGTAATACAATAAAGTGTACACTTTTATGTATGACAATCTGCGATAGCTCTGACTGCTGATGGCATTTCACGGGACTAAATGATCCACCAATAACTGCATCTTTAATCTTATTATAATCTTTTCTTATTACATTTTTGATAGTAGACAGATAACTTTAGATATATCGCCTTAGAGTAACAAATATCTATGACCACACATTATTGTCTGTGTAACGATAACAAGCTAGCTCCACAAGCACATGTACATGATGGAATAACACTAATGTGAGCTAGTTTACAAGTATATAATTTACAGTTTGCACAGGACGGCCACTGCAGTCTGACATTCATGATAATCATTTTTAGCTAGCTGCACAAATGAGTTAAAAATACTTAGAATTTACAAACCAAGTGGAAGCAACTGCGAAGGATTCGTCGCCGCCATATTCAATCAAATGAATTCAGCCTGAAGCAATTGAGATCTGAATGTCAGCACCCAGCCCAAAGCAGTCGAGCGCTGAAAGACTTAAGTAACAGAGAGCTTGCGCGTTCTGCATTTATCAAAAATATATAATATCGAAATATTCAGTGTTGATACAATCGTATTTAGAAAACGATCTTAACATAGCTGAACCAAGATAACTAAAGCCGAAAGGATGCGACGATCCATTTGTACTATTCCCACTATCTCCACAGGGGCGCTGTTCCTGCCGCTCAAGAGATCACGTCATTATTTGAACTGGTACAAAGAGTGTTGTTGTCAGGATAGTTGCCGATGTTACTTACTTCAACATGCGGAAATGATTCATTATTAATTTTTAAAAATATATTCATTTCGTTGTCCATAAAAATAAAACTATTTTAGTTTTTAGATTTATCCACACCACTGTCATTCGTGTGGTGAAATATTATTTATTGTTATTATTTTTAGATTATTATTATTTGTAAAAATGATCTCTCCACCTGTAATGCTAATTAAGCGAACAGACGATCGATAGTTAAACGTTGATGCGGTCAAGTCAAACTCGAAGAAATACCAAGGATTTGTATTTTTCAAAGCTTCGAAAGGCTCCATTTCGCCGTCAACCGTAGTTGTGGACGAGGATAAACAACGAACGCGGAAGTGCGTGGAAATAACTCTCTTGACGCAGTTCACGTTTGTTACTGTTGGACGAAGCGGAAGAGATCGCAGCAGTGGCCGTGTTATGACCGTGTCCGCCTGTTTTGGACTCTCGATTCACAGTGGCTGAAGAAAAATCGGTTTGGTTGACTGTGGTTACACCTCACCGAGGCTAAAGCAGTGCAGCGCTGCCCGGACATCGGCTCGGGGAAGGAATGGAGTCTCAAAGCAGAGACGAGGTGAAGGGACCGGTGCTGCATATCGTGGTCGTTGGATTTCACCACAAGAAGGGCTGTCAGGTAGGTGACGGCTGCCTGGTTAGCCAACAATCAGATACATCAACCCAAATGTACTTAGAAGACGCCTAGTATCTATACACTTTAAATAGTTTTCAATCCGAATGATGGTCCCTCTTTTAATCGGATCTCTATGAACAGTGAACAGGTCATTTACATGATGATGATGATGATGATGGTGATAATGGTGATGATGATAGACCCAGACATGCAGCGTGGAGAGGTTGTATGTCACATCAGCTGCTGGCTCTGAGCTCTCACGGTTATGTAACGTTGCTCTGCTGCCTGCACATCTTTTCCTTCTGCAGCTCTCTTTTAATTGCCCTCTTTTCCTTGTGACCAGACTGATCACGAGTCTGGACGCGCACACCGAGCAGATAATTATGAAAATGTAGTTTGGATCAGGAACCGTCATCACTGGTGGGTAGAGACTTTGCCCTGATGTTCAAAAGACACATCAAACACATTGTTTCCATCTCAGAGGACAAGAGGACACTTGACACATGCAGTGGACCAGAGAAATCAATGTTCTCAGGGCTCTTCTTCTTGTAAACAAGAAGGAAGAAACGGCTAGGGTTTCCCTGTAATCATTCACATTGTATAATCTGTGTCTCCAAGGTGAAATTCATAAAATACGATATAAAAGAGTCTAATTACTATATGTAGCAAATCCTTTACAGTGAGTCCATAAAGAGACTGTTTTCTTATATTTGCTGAACTGAGTTCTGAGACTTGTTGCTCAGATTTCTTGTGATCATTCATAATTAATCTTTACACAGAGTGATAACAGCGCTGCTCTGTCAGGGGGGAAAATGTTCAACAACCACAAACCGCCGTCACCCGGCTGCTGCGTTCAATCAAAAGCAAACTGGCGAACGCGTCTCTAGATCGCAACCAAAAGCAGCAAATATTCACCTTGAAAGTGCTGGAACCAACAAATCCTCAAGTTCTCACTTAGAATAAAATCAAAAATCAGCCACCTGTCAGGGTTTAGACGTGTTTTCTTGTGAAAATGTCGCCTTGTTATCTCCACTGAGACCCCAGCAGCATTTAACACCTGCTGGTGAGCAGGAGTGAACGTGCACCTTAACGGATTTCCTGGAATCCCCTGAGCGGAGCTGGAGGCTGCTCCTCCTCCGTCGCTGCGCTCCATCTGCTCTGGAAACAGAGGCCTCGTTAGCGGGCAGCTGCTGCTCGGCGTGCACGCATATGAAAGGCGCATTTCTGCAGGAGAAAAGAGACATGGCGGAGGGCGTGCACTCCTCCGCCGTCACCTCAGGGCAGCGGAGGTTATCTGATCGGGGTCAGTGGTCTCCTGCTGGGTGTCAGATTGAGCTTCTGCCCCCGTTGATTCACCTGTTGTCCATCTGCTTCTGCAGCAGGGAGCTCAGGGAGGAGACCGGGGGGGGGGGG
>BJFM01001434.1:23318-41591 GCA_016586285.1 Arothron firmamentum
TTTTGCTCAGGGCATCAGCGGTCGTGCCCCGCCCTGAGGGATTACACACTCTCTCCTCAAAGAGTGACCCATTATTGGTGTGTGTGTGTGTGAGAGTGTGTGTGAGCGGCACAGGCTGGTTGTTCTGGTTGGAGGCTGATCACTGCTGTTATTGATGTTATCCTATGCTATGGATGCTATGGTTTCATCTCCACTGGGCAGGGAGGAAGGCTGTGGTCACCTCAGGCATCAGAAGGAATGCTCCAGCTCTGCTCACGCTGTGTCTCCTGACCGCCAGGTGGAGTTTTCCTACCCTCCTCTGATGCCGGATGAAGGCCACGACAGCAACGTCCTGCCAGACGAGTGGCGGTATCTCCCGTTCCTGGCGCTTCCCGACGGGGCGCACAACTACCAGGAAGGTAGAAAGTCTCCCAACTTATGGTTCTGGAAAAACGGAAAAACTGTGGTTTGATTTTGTGCGACTCCGGTCGGACGTAAACGGAGCAGAAGTCTCGTCATGTGACCGTTCTGGTCCTGCGGCAGGACGTGGCTCTGGGTTCAGGGCTCGTCCTGGGGCGGCTCTGGTGCCTCCAGCACCCTGAACCCTGCGTCCCTGCAGCTGCTCTCCTCACATTTGCCCCTGCTGCTCCAGGGTGTCGTGCAGGCGGCGTTTTGCACGAGTCTGCCTCCGACACGCTTCATTAAAGCGGAGGTCACGTTCTCAGAGGAACAGACCCGCTCTGCCCCCGCACGGCTCGGCTGAAGCGCTCTCGTCTGAATGCTCTTCTCTTGGATGACGTCAGTGTTGATGTTCAGCACAGTAAAAGTGTAAACCGGGGACAGAGCGCCCCCTGCTGTTTGCGGAGCCTGGAAAAGGATCCCAATGGCCCCGTATCTGGCTGTTAGATAACGGTGGAGCTCTGACAGCCTGAAGACGTTGCTCCTCTGATTAAAGCCACATCGAGGCTGCAGCATCTGCCCAGATGCCCGGCAGCTGCTGCTCTGGTTAATCTCTGAGCAGCACGGTCCAGCCTCTGCCACTCCCATCTCATCCAGACCCCATCTTAACCTCACCAGCAGCCACACTGTCTTCTCTTCGTCCCGTTTCTTCATCCTTAATCCGTTGTTGCTGGTCAGCAAATCTGCCACTTTGAATTAACGGTGAAAGCTTGGATTCGTGTTCAAGCGTTGAAGCTCCTCCCACGTCCCCCCACATCAGACTGGTTGTGTTTACTGGTCAAGCAGGTTGGAGCTGTCAGCCATGTTTGCGTCGTAGCGCCTGACAGGCTAAAACCCTGTCAATGATCTTGATGCACCTTTACGTTTTGCTGATGCTGTTCTGCAGATACGGTGTACTTTCACCTGCCACCACTGGCCGGAGACAGGAGGTGCGTCTACGGGGTTTCCTGTTATCGGCAGATCGAGGCGAAGGTTGGTCATAAATGCATCCATATCACCCAGACGTGTCCTCAGCGTATCAGGGCAACGCTCGCAGTTCCGCCGCCGCCGCTGCGCGTTGTGACGTCAGCGAGACGATGAGTCACACGGCGGTCGCGCGGTCGTCTGCTCACGCCTGGTTTTCCTCCGCCTGCAGGCCCTGAAGGTCCGCCAGGCTGACGTCACCAGGGAGACGGTCCAGAAGAGCGTCTGCGTGCTCAGCAGAGTGGTGGGTAGACGCTGCTCTTCAGCGTTGCAGATGCTCTGCTGCTCCTCCGCTCATCTCTCCGTCCCTCCGCAGCCTCTCTACGGTCTCCTCCAGGCCAAGCTGCAGCTCATCACACACGCCTATTTCGAGGAGAAAGATTTCTCCCAGATTTCTATTTTAAAGGTGAGAATCGGCGTCGAGGTTCCCTTCTTCTTCATCCTCTTCATGGATGAACCGTCTGCTCTCCGCAGGAGCTGTACGAGCACATGAACGGCTCCCTGAGGGGTTCTGCCCTGGAGGGCTCGCAGGTTTATCTCGGTGGGTGACCCGCAAACACGCGCGGCACCGTCAGCTCTGTGGTTCTCCCGCTGTTTTTGCTTTCATGTCTGTTGTCTCTCTGCAGGATTATCGCCCAGGGATTTAATACTGCACTTTCGACACAAGGTAGAAACGAGGCGGTGAGAGCCGGCGGTTCGGGTCCCGGTTGTGGGTAACCTCCTTTATTTCCCCCCTCAGGTTCTCATCCTCTTCAAGCTCATTCTGCTGGAGAAGAAGGTCAGCTTCATCTGTGGCTCGGCTGCAAGCGTCGGGACGCTGTGAGGAGCGCCTGTCCTCATCTTCCTGCTTTGGTGTCTCCGCAGGTGTTGTTCTACGTGTCTCCGGTCAGCAGGCTGGTGGGAGCTCTGATGACGGTGTTGTCCCTGTTTCCAGGTCAGCAGCTCTTCTCTTTAGCACTAGAATGACAGCGGTGAAAGCAGCAGTGTGACGGTTTTGGTCGGAGCAGGTATGATGGAGCACGGCCTGGTGGATTCGTCCTCCTACAGGCCCAAGAACAGCCTGTCGGAGGACGTGAGTCTGGAGGACAGCGTCTCCGGAGCCGAGGAGTTCGTCTCCGTGTCCGCCACCGACCTCGACAACGCGCCGCTGCAGCCGGACGGGTCCGGCCAGCCCGCCACCGAGAACCGGGCCTCCGGAAGCGGCGCAGAGGGGGACGGCCGCCTCCTCAAACCGCCGCCGCACACCTCGCCGGAGTCGGGCGACAGCGACTGGGAGACTCTGGATCCCAGCGTGTTAGAAGAAGGCGGAGTGAAGGAGGCTGCAGAGGAGGAGCCAGCGGACCGGCCCAGCCCAGAGACGCCCATCACTGTGCAGCCGCAGGCCGTCAGTGGGCAGGGAGGGGTGGTCCAGGGTCTGGTGTCCGGCCTGGAGGAGGACCAGTACGGCCTGCCGCTCCCCATCTTCACCAAGGTAAACCTGCCCTCAACTTCACGCTTCAAACAAACATCTAAACCACTGGTACCGAGTCTGGTTGGAGCCGCAATGGAGCTTTTATCTTGAGTAGATCCAGATGGTTCGAATCTAGTATTGACCGGCATGAATCAGCTGACTTACAGGAGCCAATCAGAACTCAGACTGACCAGAAAAGAGAGCTTTAGGGTTCAGATTAGCTTAGCTTAATGTGTGTGTGAGGGAGATACAACATGACCTATACGACCTTCCGTTGTCAGGGTTACCTGTGTCTGCCCTACATGGCGCTGCAGCAGCATCACCTGCTGTCAGACGTGACCGTGCGTGGCTTCGTTGCCGGGGCGACCAACATCCTCTTTCGGCAGCAGAGGCACCTCAGCGACGCCGTCATTGACGTGAGTCCTGGAGGGACACAGAAACGTGCGCATTAATGTGGGAGGGGAATCTTCACCTTAGCCGGTTCCGCCACAGGTGGACGAAGCCGCCATCCAGATCCAGGACCCGGAGCTCCGGAAGGTGCTGAGCCTGACCACCGCTGACCTGCGCTTCGCCGACTACCTGGTCAAACACGTGACGGAGAACCGCGACGACGTTTTCCTTGACGGGACAGGCTGGGAGGGCGGAGACGAGTGGATCAGGTCCCAGTTTGTGGTCTACCTCCACTCGCTGCTGTCCTCTGCTTTGCAGGAAGGTGGAGACGCTCGTCCCAGCTGGCCTCGCCGGCTTCGCCAGATGTTTAGTTGGCGGCGGATTCGATGACTTCTGCTCTCTGCTCAGATAACGAGCGCCTGCTGTCGGATTACGGCGCCGCCTTCGTGACCGCCTGGAAGATCACCCACAACTACCGAGTGTGGTTCAGCAACAAGCACCCCGCCGTGGCCGCCGTCCCCCCCGGGTGTGTGCATTTACCGGCTGCAGAATCCCAGTCTCCTCGTTTTTATGAAGCCTTGTTTATCCTCTTCGGCTGGGGTCGGTTGTCATGTGTTTCTTGTGCTGCAGACACCCGTTCCAGGGCCAGTACAGTGTAGCTGACGTGAAACTTCGACTCTCGCAGTGAGTATCCCTTCTTTCTTTCCTTCTTTCCTTCCTTTCTGTTGCACTGTAACGCGTGCGCTGCTGCCCTCTTGTGGCCACCCAAGGAAATAATCATTTCTACCTCCACCTTTTTGTTAAAATTCTGTTCAGATGAAACCATGTAAATCAACAAATATTATATAAACAACCATAAATATTAATTTATTATAATGTTATAATTACTTCTTGCATGAAATGCCAACAGTCTTATTTTGTTAACGTGAGAAAATAGCAGCTTTATTGTGAGTCGGCGGTCTCAAGCTGGCTTCCGTTTTGCGTCATCGCAGCTTGCTGGGCTCAGGTTGAAGGTGGGGGGCCGGTTTGGGGTGTCTGCTGCAGGCAGCGAGGGTCCCGTATCAGCCGAGGTCATTAATTATGAGCGAGTTTCGTTCTGGAAAACAGAGCCAGGGTCCAGCTCTGGTTTCATGCCAGAACAGTGTTTGGCTGAAAGGTGACTCCGCCCACAGCTGGAGCTGCAGCTATGGTTACCCAGCTCATTTATATCCAACCCCCTCACACACACACACACACACACACACACACACACACACACACGGTAGCCTAATGTTGGACCCAGACAGATCTGTTGGCAGTGATACATTTACCCTGTGTGTCTCTTATACATTTTAATTAAAAGACATAGATGCATCACTCTGGGAGCTTTTCTCTCCATAAACCTGTTAAAATCTGAAATATGCACAAACACGGGTTGTGTTCCTCCATGATTAAAGATGCCTGCAGAGTCGGTGTGCTGATGAAGCCTCATGGGGGGGTTTAAGGGGCCTGGCTGACCTCACTGCCCTCTGAGCCCCTGGATGGATCCAGGCTGGTGGTCTTGGGGGGTGAGGGGGAGGGTGACCTGTCTGGCACCCGTCCACGCCGGCCTGGCGCGTGGGTTTTCCTGCGGCGGCGGCAGGTAAAGGCTGGTTTTGTTGTCCTCTGCAGCTCGGTGCAGAACAGCGAGAGAGGGAAGAAGATCGGGAACGCCATGATGACCACCAGCCGCAGCGTGGTCCAGACGGGGAAGGTCGTAGGTAAGGACGCTGCCCTGGAAACCCCAGACCAGAGGGCTCACCACCGCTGTTCTTCCAGGTCAGTCTGTGGGCGGGGCTTTGACCAGCGCCAAGTCGGCCATGTCCTCCTGGTTCTCCACGCTGGCTCAGCCTCCAGCTGCGCCCACGCCGGCCGAGCCCCCCGCGGAGGTCAAACCCTGAGGCCCCGGAGACCGGCCCGGCTGCAGCTCAGCGCTCGCGTGCGTCTGGATGAACACCCGGGTCCAGGCGGGGAGGGGAGCTTCAGCACCGGCCATCGATCGTCCCGGCCCATCAGCTGATCCTCACTGCTGGAGACACTAAAGACAAACAGCTGACTTTGATGTTTTCTTCTTTTTTACCCTTCGTGGTGGCGCCACCAGCTCCCAGTCACAGGTGCAACAGTGTGAAGAGGCCGGAGAAAAGAAGACTGTTGTTGAATTATTGGGGAAAATACTCTAATAGAGCCTCAAAACACACCTGGGCTATTAAACAACATGGAAACACACAAGAGGAGACTCACTGTTGGTGGTGTTGAAGTATTTTCCACCTTGACCCCTCACAGATGTGGTTAATTATGCTGTTACAGGTACCACGTTACTGCTCATGTTGTCAAAACCCTCCTGAGCTGAAGGAAAAACCCCTAATAATTGTTTTTTTTTTTAACTGTTGTATCAAATTAGCTAAAACTGATACATATTTTGGGAGAAAGGGTTCGTTGTCGTGTGAAAAACCTCTGAACGGACTGGTGGTGGCGTCTGTAGCGCCGTCTCCTGGACCACCGCGGCTCCTCACCTCGTCTCTGCAGGATTCTGCCTCCCTCCGGGGTCCAGCGTCCAGCGTCCAGTGTCCAGCGTCTGGACAGAGGCGGTCCGGTCAGCATGCTCCCTCCGCTGTCACAGCGTCTGTCTGAAGAAAATCTATGAAAAAAAACAGTCACTATTTGAACTTTTGTGTTTTTAAACCTGCGTTGGATCAGCTCCCAAATTTCTTGTTGATTTTTGGATGTAGAAAAAAAAAAGGCTGCTTTCTTTACTTTTTGAATCCTCTGATAAATTGTTTTCCTTTTGTATTTAAAAGAATGTATCGTGAATGAAAACAGAATATTTTCCTGACAGATGCTTTTAATGTATTTGAGAAGTGATGTTGCTGTATTAAACACTGATTTAAAATTACAGCCGTCGCGTGAAATTAAACAATTTTCACATGCAGCAGTAAAATCTAGTGAAATGTAAATGAAATTATCCACAACTTCAGATGTTTCTCTGATCCTTTAATCCAGTTAGCTTCGTCTTACCTGTTAAATTTGGTATTTTTAGTGATTAAAGTGGGAAACTCACCACTTCCCTGTAGGAAAGCAGCAGCCAGCGGCTACAATTCACTGAAAAAAAAAAGTTAAAATTATAAAGTACCGTATTTTCCGCACTATAGGGGCACCAAAAAAGCCTTTAATATTCTCAAAACCCGACGGTGCGCCTTATAATCCGGTGCGCCTTATATATGGAACAATATTGGTTCATTGTGGCTACCGTAGTCAGGGGGCGTGGCCGAGGTAACATCGGTTAAAAATGTCAGGGAATTCCAGTCCCACCATCTGCACTAACGTTTGATTTACCGTAGCGCTGTTTTACATGTTTACTGAATCGGGGAAAAGTTCCCCTCCACGTTTGTGAACGCACTAACTACGTGATAAACTTTGCGGTTGGTAAAAGATAAACTGTGTCGCGAAAATACTACGTCACTGACGTTACCGCGAAGGAAAAAAATAACCGTTTGAACCGTGACAAATGGAGTTGTTTTCAGCGAGGGCGGCGCAAATAAGAGCTACTGGTACGTACGGTGCCGGACTGTGAATGCACGAACTTGTTTTGGAGTGAACGGAGTTGTCAGAACGCTGGTTTGTATTCTATTATTATTTATTATTCTATTAAGACCTACTGACTTAGCTAACTGTTTTGTTAGCATTTCTTGTAGCACAGCTTCATCTAGTGGATGCATCACGCAACCGCAGCCACTACAGTAGCTTCTATTCTATGCGCCTTATAGTGCCGTGAGCCTTATTTATGAAAAAAAAGTTTCAAAATAGGCCATTTATTGAAGGTGCGCCTTATAGTCCGGTGCGCCAAAAAAGACGCCAACAGTCGGTTTTCAGAACGTTTTTGGTAGCTTTTTTAATAAATTAACGTTCATTCAAAATACAGTGCCAAAGGAATATGATGCAGCCAAACATGCTAGTAAGGTTTCGTCATGAAGCACCTGTGCTCATGTTCTGGTTTGTTTTTTTTTTTTTTAATTTTAATTTTTTTTTAATACCCCCATCCCTCCTCACCCCCTCCTCTGTACTCCGACTGCTGCGTTGCCGTGGCAACTCCCGGCCACCTCCTCTGGCCAGCAGCAGCTAAAGTCACTCAAAAGACAAAAAAAATCCAAAAAAAAGGAAAATGGAAATCTACCCACATTCACACTACAGTAATGTTGAGATTAAATTAAAAAATGACTCAAATACAAAATAGACTTGGATATTCCTCCCCACGCTAAAAGTTATGAAAAATATAGATTTTAATATATATATATTTATTTATATTTATATTTCAGCAGCTTGGAAATAATAAAAATGCAGAGCCTGACAGGTTCTGGTTCTGAGTGGCGGGTAAAGTGATCATGTGACGGCGTGTGGAGGCGGAGTCAGGGCAGATGGATGGAGCAGCGAGGGCAGACTGGACCTGCAGTCATCCAACGCTCGCCCATCTCCTGAACAACGACCCCGCCGCCACCTCCACCCGCCTGACCCGGAGCTGACGGGTCCCCAAACACCTGATTTCACGCTCAGAACCAGACGTCCTGGAGTTCTCAGTCTTCTCCTCAGAATTTTAGCTAGTTTCCCTCCACGAACTTTATTATTATGATTCTGTGACGGCGGTGAGAAAAAGGAGGTGATGGAGGAGGTGATGGAGGAGGAGGAGGAGGCCAGAGTTAGAGGAGGGGGCGTTTGTTTGGTACAGTTATAATTCCAACAACCAGTTAAGTGCATCAACACCGTGGTAACGTTTCGATGGACACGTCAACCTCCAACAGTCCAACAGAGAGAAACTTATGTGTTTTTTTTTCTGGGGGGGGGGGTGTCTTCCCTCCAAGCTTGTTTAGGGCTATAACATCAGGTTCAGAGCCCCCACCCGCCCCAACAAAGACAGCACCAAAACCAGCTCCTGTTGCGTGTCGGAGGAGGAGCAACTATACGTGGGGCAGCGTCACCACCTCGCCGTCCAGCTCAAACTCCTCGGCGCTGTCCGGGGAGAACAGGTAGGTGGGGGGCTTCCAGGGGGACTCCTCCAGGCAGGAGGGGTACAGCTTCCCCACCGCGCAGCGGAAGTCCTTGCCCAGGTCCCAGAGCACGCGCTCGGACACGGGCTGGCGCAGGTACCAGCGGTCCAGCTCCAGGTTGTACTGGTAGATGGCGTACTTGGCGCGCTCGTTCATGTGGGTCTCGCGCATGAAAATGCAGAGCGAGTTGAGCAGCACCACCGCCCGCACGCACGGGTCCGAGTAGCGCTTGGCGGGGATGTTGGCGGCCAGGCGCCACTCGTTCTTGTTGACGTCGTAGATCTCCACGGTGATGGAGGAGCCGTCGATGGTGCTGGTGGGCAGGCGGATGCCCGAGTTGCTGACCACGTGCAGGCCGCCGATGTAGAAGATGAGGTCGCCGAAGGCGGCGGCCGAGGCGAAGCAGCGGCTGGTCTTGCGCATGGCCATCTCCACCCAGGTGTCCGCCCGGGGGAAGTAGCAGTACATCAGGTCGTGCGTCATCACCCAGACGCAGTTGTGGGCCACCACCGAGGTGCTCCAGTTCCAGGCGAAGGGCAGCGGGCTCATCATGCTCCACTCGTCCTTCTCGCAGTCGTAGCGCTCCACCGTGCGCTTGTTGAGCTCGCCGCCCACGTTGTCCCCGCCGATGGCGTAGATGTAGCCGTCGCAGTAGACCAGCGAGGGCTTGATCCGGGCGCACAGCATGGGGGTTTTGTGGACCCAGGTGTTCTGCTGGGCGTCGAACCAGAAGAAGCTGCTGACCGAGTGGAAGACCGCCTGGATTTTGCCGCTCTTGCCGTGGTTGGTGATGCTGTTGGTGAAGGGAATCTGGCCCCCGGCGATGAAGACGTCGTTGTCCGGAGTCACCAGGGTCCCGAACTTCTGCAGGTCCCCCGGGGGGTTGCTGAGCTTGTAGACCTTCTCGGCCTGGGGGCTGTAACACACGATGGTGATGGGCCGGGAGATGGCCATCACGTACAGCTCCCCCTGCGTCTCCGGCAGGGTCTCCATGAAGATCAGCATCTCCTCCTTGGTCATGCCCAGACGGGGCTTGAAGAACTTGGGCATGGACTTGTAGAGGCCCTGCACCACCACCGACTTGTCGTTGGGGGGCAGGCCTTGGAACCAGGCGCGCTGCGTCACCTCGGAGAGCGCGTCGATGCGGATCTGGCTGAGCACGGAGGACAGGTGCTGCGAGCGCGCCTCCATGTTGTACTCCAGCCACAGCATGGCCGCCTCGCGCACCGTCTCCTCCTTCTCCACGTTGAGGTTGTCACTGCTCAGCACGTCCACCAGCAGCTCGTGGGAGAGCTGCAGGAAGGCCTCCTGTCGGTACACCACCGGGAACTTGTGCTCCACCATGCGCTTGGCGCTCTGCTTCAGCTCGCTGCAGCTGAACAGGTCGCCGATGCTCAGCATGCGCACGCAGTTCTCGGCGTTGATCTTCTTCACCAGGTAGTCCCTGCACTGCAGCAAGACGTCCTCCACCTGCGGACAGAGCAGAGGCCGGAGTCAAGCGGAGCAGCGGGCGTGCAGGTGTTGGCGCTGCCCGCTGCGGGGGCGGAGCAGACCTGCAGGAAGCAGGCCGTCTCGTAGAGCGGCTCCACCGTGCTGTCGCTGATGGCCAGGTTGCCCGTGTAGGCGTACGTGATGATGATCTGCAGGGTGGTGGCGTCCACGTTCTTCAGGTGGACGTGGGTCTGCTTGCTCTCGCTAAGGCCGCTCATGAACATCGCCCTGCGGGACGAAGAGCAGAGGAGACAGCAAGGTGTAAGCGACGGTCCTAAAGCCCGCGCTTTAGGACCGTCGCTTACACCTTCCTCAAAAATATCCACCTACTTTCAACACAAACCAGGGTTGTTAGTGACTGCAAGAATGCCAGTCTGGAAATAAACAGCCCTGCACGGGGGTATGGGGCTGCGGGGGGGCTAACTCTTGCTCTCACTGGGGGCTGGACCTGCCAGCCTGGATTACGCAACCCCGTAAGCATGACCCCGCGCCCCCTTCCCTCCTCTTCCTCCCGTCATCGCTCACCCAGACCTACGTGACCAGACTTTCCGCTCCAAACACAAGCGAGCAGCAGTCTCCCCCCCACCCTCCTTCCTTCCTCCCCTCCTCCCCGTGTTCCCCTGAAGCCAGACGTGCCAGGACAGGAGAGGCGGTGGAGGAGAGGAAAAAAAAGAGAGCTGAGAGGGAAACGCTCAGCGTTCGTGCTGGATAACGAGTGTGGGAAAGAGCGGAGGATCGTGGAGGGATATCGGGTTGTCTGGACCTTTCCTTGGAATGTCTGGGTGAGGGAGGGGATGAGACAGAGGGAATGCAGCAGGAGCTCCCGTCATGGACAGATGGACGGTTCCCAGAGCAGAAGCTGCTGCGCTGTCATTTCCACACTCACACACACACTGCTGTGGGCACTAATGAGGCCTGCCTGGGGGCTTGTGGGATACGTCTGCAGGAATATAGGTTGAAAGTTGATTGGTTTATTCCACGCAGGGATAAATCAGAAGCGCGCCGTCGAGGAAACACCAGCCTCTGTTTCCACCCTGCAGGATGGACGTCTGCATGCTTTCAAAAGAAGCAATTCAGATGTTCCCAGTCCGGTTAGGACCACCGTGGACCAGTTAGAACGTCTTCATCGCTCACTGTGGTGGAATAAAACATGCAGATTCAGCTTTGAGTGAAATACGGCTTAAAATAATGAGACTTCCGGAGGATCTGAGGCACCTGGTGCAGATGGAGAAGAGCAACACGCGATGGAAAGCACACTGCATTATTCACTGCAAATGTAGGAGGGAAAACGCACACACGCGTGACAGTATACCTCCACCTCCACACTGGAAAAGACCTGCTGTCTCCATTTGCAACGCCTTGAGCTGAATTGATTATCATTAAACGACTAAAAGGTTGGAAGCATGCAGCCTCAGCACTGGGGCAGTTTTGACACACAAATTCCCATCGGACAACATCAAACTTGTCCTTTCCCACCAACCTGAAATAGGAGCTGCACGTTGCCAGGACCATCTTGTGACAGGGGAACTCTGTGTCCTCCACCAGCAGCACCACATCAGTCAGTAACTTCTGTTCATAGAAGAACTTGAGCTGCTCCAGCAGGGAGACAGCGTAGTCTGTGTTGACCGGCCTGCGTTCACCCAGATCTGACATGCTTGCATCCCACGAATCGCGCCCCAGTTTTGAAAAGTCACGCAGCCGGCAGAGCCGGACCCAAACCAGCCAGGAGAAAAGAAATATAAATATTCCACAGGACCAAGAGGAGGGGATGGCTCTTCAACACCTCCACCAGTATGAGTGGAGGTGTTCTGATCCTTTGTGGGGAAAATATTTCCTTTTCCCGTTGAAGGTAAGCTGAAAGATGAGACGCTGGCGGCTGCTGGAGGGACCAAATGTCACAGTCAGGAGTCCAGAGGACAGGGCCCGGGTGAGGAAGGGGCTGAGATCATGCACCGAGGCACTGAGGGGTGGAGGTAGAGGAGAAAACACCGCCAGTGTCACGTCGCTGCTACATCAGCGCTGCTGACAAACAGAAAAAAGACACAATTCAGCACTCAGGAATGGAACAATCAAGAAAAAAAACACAATGTTTACAGAGCCAAACTGAACATTATGTGATAATTAGGATTTCACCGGTTATCAGCCTACAGTCTGGAGGGTTTGAACATCATAAGGTCATATTACAGCATCAGGATAAACACAAACAAGGAGCCGATCAGCTAAAAGCAGATGTTTAGTTCTGCATCCTTCTCCACATCTGCTGGATGCTGATGGCATCAGGCTCTGACGTGGTCAGGACCTGTGGCCACCACCGGACTACTGTCAGCATCAGCTCCAGACCAGCATTTATTTCATGACTCTAGCCTTATCCACGGGTGGCTCATCAATGTTGCAGCTTTTCAGCCAAATTTTACAACAACAAAGCGGCACAAGGTTGCCTGATGTCACGCCTGATCTTTGCTGCCAGCCAGCAACATTTCTTCAGAAACGCTGTCAGATATTCAGGGCTGTAATTATGAATTAGATGCAACAATATATATACAAAAAAGCCAATTTAGAACACAAAGCAGTTCATCAGCATGAGCCCTCTTCTGAAATGGCCTCAAGTTCGCGTTTTTTTCATACTCTTGTTCCATTAATTAATTTTTCCACTTTATATCATGTCCAAAACTCACCCCGTCTACTGTGTAAAACAAGCCCGAGTAATATTAGACAGACGGGCCTGCCGCAAAACACATGTCACCGAGGTTAGGTAACCCAGCACAGTTTTACATCATCACCACCATCACCGAGCTTAGCTTTCCTTCACGTCCGGAGAGGCAGCAAACGCTGCCTGGGATAATATATGGGTTCGCTTTGGGTAATGTTATAACACCAGGTCATGTCGGGATACTCGATTTGAGTTAGCAACGTTAGCCTCTTTGGGCTCCATAGTTCCGGGGTAACGTTACAGCTAACCTCGGTAGCTAGCACAGTAGCCCTATGTTGACGTCCGCCCTCCGACTATTACAGTCCTATAGCTACCACAGCTATCATCAAATCTCCATTGTAAAATTGATACGATTAAGACACAAACGGCAAATATATACGTCGCTAAAATTACAAGGCAATCACACTGCTAGCCGAATAGCTACCAGGCTAACCGCTAAATAGCTAAACGTAGGTTAGCTACCTGAATGAGCCACTTTTCAAGTTAACCATTTTATCACCCAAAATCCGCGATTTCTTACTGTGAATGTGGTCCAAGTTCACATATGCGGGCCGTCACGAAGGCTTTTCTCGTCAGGACCGGTCCAATAGGCTGATCGCGCCGAATTTAAACATCAAAATGCAGAAACGAACCTAGAAACGATGGGAGCAGACAACCTTCCAGCGCATCATTAGCGCCTGAAAATGAGGCCAAATTAGACGACTGCGCATGCGCGGACATCCATGGGCCTGCGCCCGCTGAAAGAAAAACAGCGACCTCTGCTGGAGGAACGTGGCTACACAACCCTTCAAATACTCATTTTCACACGATCTTCTGTCACTTGAGTGTATCCAGCGTGGAGCTGCAGCCACGCGTGCTGCATGAACCACCAAATTTTGTGTTTTTTATGTATATTTTTACGCGAGAACCTCACACGCGCAGTTGTGTTTGGAATGACACCAGTGACCCTAATTTGCGAAGCCGCAGGGTCGCAGCTGCAGCAGCTGTTTCCTATTTGAGTGACGAGCGGGGACGTTGGAGCCTTTGTTAGAAGAACACGGCCCCGTGACAGTGGAGTATTGTTTTGTTTTGTTTTTTACTTGTGTGTGTTTAGAAGATTTGACTGTAAAACGCGCTTTTAAGTTGTTCTGAGCTGGGAGATGCGCGTCAGGTCGCTCCCATCCCTCTGCAGAATTTCACTCCTGACAGGTTGAGTCTGCACCAAAGAATCAAAATGGAGGGTAAAAGCGCCTTTTAATCATACTAAACGTTCCTTGAAGTTATCATCTGTAGATTTTCATATATTTGCCTGTGAGTCCGCGTTTGGGTGAAACTTTTCCTCCTGCAGATGGAAGCAAGCAAGCAAACACGTTTGGCAGCGGACAGCAGCGAAACCACCCCAGGCCCTTCTTCTACGTCCAGCCACCATCTCAGCCCTATTTTCTCTACCAGCACTGGCAGATGAACAACCCCTACAGTCACTACGGTTTACCTGGAGGTAACAAACGGCGGTCGCTGGCAGTCACATCCTGTGTTTTAAGGCTTGTTGCTGTTAAAGCTGCATGTCTTCACTTTCATTTGGATATTTCAGCACTTCTGCTGCACTGTTTACCACTTCTGTCAAGCTGATATTAAAGTTAAGCCAGGGATGTCTCTGCATCTCTATTTCCCAGGTTTTAACTTTGGACGCCCTGCCGTCCACCCCTACATGTACATGCAGTACCCTGGGTTTGTTTACCCACACGGCCCAGTCTACCCAGTGGACCACAGGCGGGTGTTTGAACCTCGCCACCACACTCCTCCCTGGGGCGATGCGCCTCGTCGGCAGCCCTGCCCTCAACCCTGCCGGGAAACGGCCTGTTCCGAGGCTCAGACGGACCCCAGCGACGCCGTCAACAAACTGATCGAGTGTCTGGACAAGATGGGTGAACTGGACTCGGGCGTGGCCTCGCACTCCTCTGGGATTTTTTCCCCCGCCGAGGAGAAGAAGAGCGAAGAGGAGGGCGAAGCCTTGCCTTTGGTGCCCGATGCGAGCTGTCTGGAGTCCCTGAGCGGGACTTACAGCAATTCTACGATGGCGGTGTACGACGCCGAGTCTAGTCAGCGCGGCGCCGATCCGCTGAGCTGGTCGGGAGGACCGGAGGAAGATCTGCCCCTCGATAGCTCCTCGGTTCAAGAAGAGTGTTCCGAACAGCCGGCGGAGGTCACGGATACCCAGACGAGCCAACCCAAACCGGCCTCCGGCCAGCCAGAGCAGCGAGATGCTGAAAGTGAGGACAAAGACCCCAAAACGCATGACCAGGAAGACTTCCAGATCCTCCAGCTTCCCTTTGAGAGCATTTTAGGCGCAGAGGATCCAGCAGCCGGCCACCTGTACAGCTACCTGTCCATGCGCAGCGCTCGCGAGCGCATGAGCGTCCTCAGCCCGTCGCTGGACGAGCTGTCCTCCAGAGAGGAGATGTTCTCCACGGATCTGGACGACGCCGACCTTTACCCTCAACGTGTGTGTGCGGGTCGCAGGCTGGTGGAGGTGGTGAGCAGGTCGCCGCGAGGCGCCGAGCAGGTGGAGGAGGTGTGGCTGCAGGGCTCAAAGAGGTACGTGTGCGCCTGCTGCGGGAAGAACCTCGCAAAGGTGGCGTGTCGCGCCAAAGGCCCCAAGATCTGCTGGGACGAAGGCGGAGACTCTGACGAGGACAGCCAGTACGGGCCAGACTGCGAGCCGCCCGTCAGGGTGCTCATCAGGAAGCACGCGGCACCCAGGAAGTCCCATTCCGTCCCGCCTCGGCACGGGACGAAGCCTGTCTACAAGAGGAGTCCATACAAGGACCCTGCGGGTCCCGCAACCCCGGAGGAGGGCCCGGCTCTGAAGCTGGAGGCGTCTGAAGAGAACCCAGAGGCCAGCAATGATCTGCAGCGTGGGACGTGTCCGGGTACGTCCTCCGGAGCAAGTCCCCGCTGACGGGACGCTGGCGTGCTGAGTTTGTGAACTCTTCCACAGACAGACTCTGCAGAGACACTCCCGCGTCCGACTCGGGCCGCCGGGGGGACGCCGACGTCGTCCCCAGGAGGAGACAAGCGGCCCAACGCCAAGGTTGTCCTGAAGACGTCCTCACGGTCCACTTCAGACCAGTGGCTTCAAATGTGGTTGAGCTTTTGATGGTGTCTTATAGAGATGAGCACACTGAGGAAGGTGGTGTATCACAGGCCGAGAGACGAGGAGGACGAGCCGCCCTGGGACAGAGGTGTGTGTGTGTGTGTGTGTGTGTGTGAGAGAGACTCCGCTCTGAAGCTGGTCTTCCTGTCTTTTCCAGGCTCCGGCAGGAGAGGAGAGCCCAGATGCTGAGGTCCTTCCAACGGAATTAGTTTTGAGCTGTAGGTGAAACGTTCATCTCTTCAGCGCCGCTGAAAGTGTGTTTTCACGTCGCCTCCTCTCCTCCGCAGGTCCCCCATAACTGGTGTTATTGTTTCAGAGTGATTCATATGTAGATCACAGGGTGGGACGCACTGATGGAAAGGCACTTTTTGTTTAGGAAAAATTAAAAAAAATTATGAATTTGCAAACACTATGAATGATTTGAGTTTCACCAGCGGGCTGAAAGGTTGTGGTTTGCCACAGGCTGGGGTCAGTCCAATAAATGTCATTATTTAACCGTGGTCACTCACTTTTATTGTCTTGCATTTGCAGATTATTTATTTTTGTGTCAGAGTTTCTCCTTTTTAAACCTAAGTGACAATGAGTGTAGAAAGGTAAAGGAAATATTAACCTGAAATGGAAATGAGCAGTCCAAAGACAAAGAAAAATCAGAAAATAACAGTTCAGATTATTCTGAAAGGGCAGCGCAATGCTTCCTGTGTGGTAACGAGCAGGAAAGGCCTCTGCAGCCTGGAGGAATCGGCACATTTGGCTCAACTTGATCAAAATCAGCAGATTTCATTGTGGATAAAAAGACCCAACCTGTAAATTAATGTGCTCAGTAAATCCACAACGAGATGAGTCGACCTGCAAATGTGCAGCTTGAAGCTGTGACGACTTTACAAACAGTTTTTGACGTATTTCAACCTGCAAACTAGAGTCAAAATAGCAAAACGAGTGATTTCATGTCAAACGGGAGCTTAAATGTTTCTCTCCGCCACAGATCTGAGCGGGGCCGATGGGGGGCCGATGGGGGGCCCTGCAGGACGCTGCTCAACCAGCCAATCAGCTCAGCGGCCACAGGCCGATCAAGGCTCCAGCTTCACCTGCGTCTGCTCTCCTTCCTCAGCTGGGGTAACGACCCTGCTTCAGCAGATGGACTCTGATTGGATGACGATCACCTGGAGCCCAATCAGCCAAAGCCACGCTGACAAATGAGGCTCTATCTGTGTCCCCGCCCTTGAGGGGAACGTTCTCACAGAAGACGTCTCCAGCAGACGACAGTCAGCGTTCGGTTGAAGGAAGCGCTTTAAGACCAGCCGGTGACTTTCAACAAGTTTTCCAAGGTTAGTTATTGCCTCATGGCGGCGACCTGTACCATGCAGCAGGCCTTTGGTCAGGGCCCTCGAGATCCAGACCATCCACATGGAGTTCAGCAAGGCCCTGGAGGCCAGCAGGCTCCTAGTGGAGCTTCAGGAGCCTCACGCCCTGAGGAGCAGCACCACAAACCTTTCTTCTACATCCAGCCCTCGCAGCCCTACTTGCCTCTGCAGAGTCTGCAGTGGTCGGTCCCCATGCCTGTGCCGGTGTCCTACAGCCCCTACTATGGTTATCCCGGTAAGTGTCGGAACCATGTGAAATCACGTGGTTCAGAGAAGCTATAACTCGGGTCCACCTGTAGAAAATGTTCTTTGTGGCATTGTCCAAACTTTAAAGCTAGAAATATCTGTAATTTTTCTTATTGCTGGAACTTTGGTAAGAGCTGAAGCTAAAATATAAGAAATTTTCTCACCAGCACTCTGGTTTGTATGATATTTGCATGTATTTAACACCTTCCAGAAAGGTCACAGGTGTGTGCAACACAGAGGGGAAATTAAAGCACATTGGCGCCGTCTAGCGGACAACTGGAGCAACTGCGGGGGCAGAAACTGTCCTCGTTCCAGACATTTTCTCTTCTCTTCTGTCTATGACGGGAGGAAACAATCAATCCATGTTCATCACTTACAGGAAAAACTTAAACTTAAGAAGCTCCTTGAAGTAAATTTATGTTAATGTGTCCTGTGTTTTAAACTGCTTGCTCCTGTAGAGAAAAACTTAGACGCTATCATTGAAACCCTGAGTTGTCGAAGCCTATGACTTAATTAACTAATAATTTAGGCCATGTGTAATGATTTATCTTGCTCACAAAACTCTTATGACTTATTTTGTGTCTCCTCTTATGATTAAACATGACTCCTCATGCATTTATCTCATGTAACTCAATGTAATCTCCATAGCTGCGTGAGCATGTGCTAGTGTGTTCTGCTTAAGCATGACAACTTCATATTAGGTCACTGTCGAAAAGACAGCTGCTGGGTCATGATGAACAGCTGCTGGGTCATGATGAACAGCTGCTGGGTCATGATGAACAGCTGCTGGGTCATGATGAGCAGCTGCTGGGTCATGATGAGCAGCTGCTGGGTCATGAGCAGCTGCTGAATCATGATGAGCAGCTGCTGAGTCATGATGAGCAGCTGCTGAATCATGATGAGCAGCTGCTGAGTCATGATGAGCAGCTGCTGAGTCATGATGAGCAGCTGCTGAGTCTGCTGAGTCATGATGAGCAGCTGCTGAGTCATGATGAGCAGCTGCTGAGTCATGATGAGCAGCTGCTCATCATGAC
>BJFM01001434.1:41604-51826 GCA_016586285.1 Arothron firmamentum
ATGAGCAGCTGCTGAGTCATGATGCGCAGCAACAACTTCTGCTGAGATCTCAACAATAATGTGTCCATTATGTTCGTTAAACATCACCTGAAACAGCCGACGGTCCTCACAAAGCTTGAACAACAGTGCTGGTGTTCAGATCTGTTAGGCCTCTGTTCTCTGGCCAGGTCAGCTGACCTCTGGAGCCTCAGGGCTCCAGGTCCTTGAGGGACAACAGGCTCTTTGTTTCAGGACAGGATGGAGCCAACCTGACTGAGATTTGGGATGTGCTGAGTCTCTCAGGAGGACAAAAGCAGGCCGTCAGCGCCGGCGGGAGGACGGCGCCGTCCCAGGTTGGGAGAGGAGCCGCTGTCTCGGCCGAGCGTTTGGCGGCTCCTCCGGAGGCCGAGGGGGCCCGGCGGCGAACTCTGCTCTACAAGACCACTCTTTTGAATCCTGATTCACCACTACGTTTTGCCTTCTACTTTCTATTCTTCTGATTCCATTTGAATGTATTTTTCCCCAATAAATTCTGGGCGACATCTTTGAGAAAAGACGACCTCTGGTGCTCTGAGTCGCCTTTTGACACGAACACGCAGGCAGGAGCCTTCTGAGTTCTCCCATCGAGATAAGACTGAAAAACCCTGCCGACACTCCTAAAATGGAGTTTGGGGCCTAATTCTGTGTGATGATGAGCAAAACTTCAAATATTTGTAGAGATGTATGATTGTATTGGCCTGTTGAGTCTGTAGAAACCATTCTTTTTCTTCCTGCAGGTTATGGGATGCCGGTGATGCCCGCTTATCAGTCGTACCCGTACATGGAGCCACCCAGTTTTGTTGTTCCACAAACGCACCTCCACCTGATGGACTACAGGCGCATGCTCAACCCCCAGTATTACCAGACCATGGCCTACCAGTCCCGGAGGTTCCGCTACCAGCACAACAGCCAGACCCGAGAAATGACCCACTCCGAGGTCCAAACCGAGCCTCTGCCAGCCAAGGAGAGGACGGCCAGCCCGAGCTCCGCCCGGCTGGAGGCCTCTTCCAGCCCCTCTGTCTGCACCTCCAGTCCTCCCAGCAATCAGCTGATGTCCCCAGCTGCGTCTCCCCAGAGGGACGATCAGTGCGCGACGGTGCCTTCTGCGGCCAGGAGTGGCAGCTTCGTGATCCAGACGGAGGAGGTGAGGATCGAGTGCTGCGCCACGCCGGCAGGACTGCAGCTCCTGCACGAGGCCGCGGGGGTGTCCCGCAGCTTCTCCCAGGATTTGCTGCAGTGCAGCTCTGATGTGATGGACGACGCCGAGGACCGGTCTGAGCAGGGACCGCGCTCGTGTCCCGATATCCTGCTAGTCGGGACTCCCACCAGCGGTGAGAATATTGCCCCCCTGGAGCAGGAGGAGTCTGCTGGGGGAGGCTTTTCCGGAGAGATTCAGGCTGAGAAGGTCGCGAGCGCGACCTCCAGGGCTGCACAGAGAGACGGTCCACCCCCCTTTGATCCAAAGTACCTGGATGAGCTGAGGAAGATGGAGTCGATGGTCTGGTCGGCAGAGGAAAGTCTGGTTCCTTCATCCGAGTCCTTCATTAGGAACGACTACGCAGACTCCTACGATGAGAAGCTGGAGGACGAGACTCCCGGAGCCGATGTCCCAGCGGCCCGAGAGGAGCCTGCGGCTGAAGGACGCGACGCTCCTCCACGCCTGGCGTCCCAAGCTGAGGACGGCGTCCCGGTCGACGCTCCTGCTGCCGCGGAGGCTCCGGCAGAGCCGACCGCCTCGGCGGAGGCGGCCGATGAGCCCTATTTGCTGCTGTTGGAGAACTCCCCCCCTGGGGACGAGGACAGAAAGGAGACCAGTGTCCAGGAGCGCCAGGACTCCTCCTTCGAATCGCTGCCTGCCTACCTCCCCTCGGCCAACTGGCTGGCAGATTTTGACAGCGTCCGCTACCGTAGCCGCTTGCCCCCCACCGTGCAGGAGCAGAACCGACCCCTGAGCCGGTACGGGCTGGACCTGCCGTCCAGGAGACGGAAAGCGGACCTCGAGTGCAAAGGACGAGCGATGGGCCGCCTGCCGACAGAGAGGTGCAAACCCAAAGGCAAGCTGGAGCGGAGGAGCCTGTCGGACCACGAATGCTGCCCGGGCAGAAGTTACTACGGCCAGAACTCATTTCCGCCTCACGGGTCAGAACGGGACCGGCTTTGCACCCGATGTCTCACGAGTCCAGGCCCGGACGGCCGGACCTTGACCAGAAAAGCGGTTCCTTTCCGGCAGAGGAACGAGCCGCCGTTGCCAACATGCGACGCGTGCAAGCGGCGGTCCAAAAAACGGCCGCTGCGAAGTTCCAGTCCCGACGGCGGCGGGGGCCGCCATCATGGACGGGACAGCGAGGGGGACTCGTCCGAGAACAGCTGCGGGACCAAAGGTCGGGCCGCCGACGGAACCGGGAGGCCGAGCAAGCTGAAGAGGCCGCTGGCCTCCAAGCAGAACCTGGCGACGCATCCCGCAGGCGCCTTCTCCAGGCTGAGGGAGAGGAACTGTGTGTGCGCTCAGCTGCCGTGCCAGTTTGTCACACGGGAGAGGCTGTTCCGCTGTCCCCATGGCAACGCAATCCAGGAGATGGATGAAAACTGCGCGGCGCCGCTCCCGCCGCAGGAAAACTGGAAGCACGTGGACCCGTTTTACCACCAGTGCCAAAGAGGTCAGATGTGTGTGTTTTTGCATCACTGGAGTTCAACATGTTGCATCTTTTTGTTTGTTTGTTTGTTTGTTTTGATGTGAAAGTGTCCGCTTGCAGAGAAATCGTGGCGAGCGCTGGTTCCCAAACCCGACGGTGACGCCTACAAGAAGGACGCCAGGTCACAACACTTGAATAAGCACAAGAGATCACAAGCACAAACACAAGGTGGGGCTCTTCGTGGGCTGGAAATCGGCCCGTTTGGAGCTGTCATGAGCTGGGTTTGGTTTTCTCTCTGCAGGGATTTACAGAAAAGACACAAGATGCTGATTCACACAAGAGCACAACTTCAGAGCCAAGAAGCACCTTTTAAAATACACATTTTAAAATATACACATCTAAATTATTTACCACGTTATTTTATGAGTGAATCACTGCTCACCATTTATTAGTATTTAAATAAACACTAATTTGTCATATTTTCACTACTTGACTCTTTTTTCCGCCAGTTCGAGTATTTGTCCACTAGATGGCGATGTTCCTACACCTGAATGTGAAACGCGACTTAAAAATGAGCAGATAAATGAAATATAACTGAATTTATAGACAAACACATTTTATATACGCCAGAGTTAATTTTAAAGATCTCTTTATTTTAAACACCAGATAATGAAAATCCTATAATGACGATCTCTTTTCTACACCGTCTAACTTCAAGCATCTGACAGGTTTTTGCATCACTGTGTCATTTTTGACCTTCAAACTGACCTCAAATTTACATTTGCAAATGTTTCATCACGTCGAGGTGTCACGCAGGCGTGGGGTCACGCAGGCGACCTCTTCATCACAAAGTGAAGCTTCAAACCGGAGCCAACAGGAATGAGACACGTTCCGCTCTGATCCAGGTACAGGCGCTAAAATTCTCATAAAAATCTGAATTGCTAAAACAACACCGCATGTAACATCCAATCTGTGAACTGAATCTGAATCAATGATGCCAACATTGCTGTTTCCCCCACTATAACACCACAAAATATACTTGGCCTGGAGAAACGGGTTTTATTTAACACTGAATTATTAAGCGAAAACATTATTCCAGTTGTTTTTCTTGTCAAACCCACAAAGGTGAACGTGAAAAACCAGCGCTGACCAATAAGACGTGATGTTGTTCCCTCTGGTGGAGGAAGAATAAATAAATAATGAGTTGGAGTTCGCGCTTTGAGGACATAATGGAGCCGTTGCCTGGACGGAAACATCCAGCGGATTCTTTCCTGGCTGGAGGAGACGTGAAAACCAGGATGAAGTGATTCAGGAGAAGCAGGGACATTCCAGCCTTTACTGGTTCCCAGTACGGCGCTGAACCCTGCCCCAGATTGCACTTTGGCAAACATCTAATAAATTCTTTTGTGGTTTCATGTCACAAAAACACAATTTTAGCCAAGGGAAAGTTGGTGGAAAAGGAGCAGCTTCCTCCTCCTCCTCCTCCTCCTCGTCCTCGGCGGACTGACGCTCCTCCAGCCCAAACTTGGCCGTCTTCAAAGGGAAGAAGGGCCTCTTTGGTGCGTCTGAAGGGCCTCTGAGCGCGTTTGAAGCTGGCAGAAGGTCCAGATGGGACGAGAACATGGAGGAGCAGAAGAATCTCCCCCTCAGGTGGATTCTGCTTCTGGTTCTTCAGAGGGTTTTCAAGGAGGAGTGAAGGACCAATCATGCCACCGTATATAAACTCCTCATCTTTAAAGGCGTAGCATCCTCTCAGGTGTGTCCTCGGGCTCCGCGGTAGCGGACGACCCGGCCGAGGTCGCGGCGCCGCCGTCTGCTGCTGAAGGACGTGATGGATGCCTTCATGAAGGGTCCCTTTTGTCATTCAGACGCCCAATTAGACGGCGGCCACGGCTGGCCGCCCCAGACGGAGGGGTGAGAGGGCGCCATCGCTCACCTGCTGGAGCGTGTGTCAGCGGGACGACGGCGTCGGCGTGATGCCAGCAGAGGGGACGTCACGTGACCGTCCAGAGGGGAGCGGAGGCTGGAGACACGGGGTCTGTGAGGACGGAGGAGACGGAGCAGGCCCGGACCTGAAACGCTGCAGGGAGAGGTGGAGCAGACAGGTTTGGTCCAGCCCGCTGCTGATGACGCCGCGCACGTTAGCCTCTGCAGCCTGAAGCTGCGCGTTCGGAGTGATTAGCTCCCCCTAGAGGCCTTTTCCTGCAGCGCGGGGAGAATCACGGCGCCCTGATCTGGCTGAAACCAGAGCGATGCAACAGCTGACACGTGTGTGTGCATGTGTGTGTGTGCGGGTGCGTGTGTCTGATTGTTGGAAAGCAGATGTGGGAATGTTGGAACCGCAGTAAACAGGAAGTAGCCAGTTGGAGAAAAGAATTTGGGGTGTGTTCTCGGTCATGAAGGGCTCAGATCTTCCTCCCGTCTTTGCTGTTCTGTTCTTCTAGCTAGCATGCGGAGCTGCTCTGAGCTAACTGCCGTCTGATGGTCAGGAGGTGTCGCCTATTTGGTGTTTTATTCCGGTTTTAACCGGCAGAACTGCAGCTCGGTCGCGGTTCGAAAGTCGCCTTCGTGCTTTTATCCTGTTAAATCTTCTTTGATCTCCACAGATGGCGTGAGAGCTTCTGTCTCACAGCTCACAAAACTCTCACAGCCTCGTTCCGAGACTTCGGTCAGCTCGTATAATTTAGAATTTAGCTTCTTTTCTGTGGAAAAGCTTCAGATCCCGACCTTGAGATGCTTCAGAGCCTCGACCTTTCCGCTTTGGTCCCCATAAAGAGCTGAAATCTCCTCATGAAAGCACTTTTTTCCCGTCTCCACTATTGATCTCTCATCTTAATCTCTATCCAATTGACTGACTGATGGAATCCTCAACAGGCTTTTCCATAATTACCAGTAGGAGACGCCCGGGGACTCTCCGACCCCACCAGTAAAATCACTGTCCTCCACTGAGACGTCCAGATGTTGCCTTAGCGACCCGTAGCGCTCCATGCTAGCGTCTCAAGTGTGTTAGCAGGTTCAACTCGGAAGGTTTTTCCGTGCAAACTGGGCACCTTTCTTCTTCTTCTTCTTCTTCTTCTTCTTCTTCTTCTTCTTCTTCTTCTTCTTCTTCTTCTTCTTCTTCTTCTTCTTCTTCTTCTTCTTGTGAGCTGGTTCCTGCTGCGTGACCGTGCGGATCACCTGTAGAGGCGAGGTCATGTCTGGATGCTGCTTCAGGCGGTTTCTGGGGCCCGCCAGGGTCTCCTTGAGTTGATTAAGCCTCCACGCGCAGCTGGAATCCGGAACGCCGCCTGTTAACACGAGATACGGACTTTCTCTTCCCAAGCGCGGCTGGAGATAATCCCCTGGCGATGGAAAGTATCTGCCCCAGCCGCGGGTTTCTGGAGACCCCAGCGCGCCGCTAGCACGGATTAGCGGAGATGAACTGGAGTCTGAGATGAGGAGGAGATGGGCGGAGGCGCCACCCACGTGTGAAAGTGTGCACATTTACCGTCACGCTTTGGTCGGCCTGGAAACGCGCGAAAAGCCTCCCCGGAGGAGGCCATCGCGCTGCTCAACGGCACGTCCGCAGAGCCGTTTCTGCATCAGTAAGACACATTTGCAACGAGCGCCCCTGAAAGCTCCGTCTCTGCCTCATTTCTGGGCCGTGACGGCGGCAGAAACGCCGCCGTCTGTGTGTTCAGGCTTCATTTCAGGCGCCGTGCACGGGCGCCGTGCACGGGCGCCTCCCTCCAGACCGGGTCCAAGTCGCGCTGCGCCCGCTTGCCAGCTAAATTAGTGAGAGATCGTTGATCACACACCAGCGCAGAAAGATGGCAGAATTAATTAGCAAGAGACAGAGAGAGAGAGAGAGAGAGAGAGAGAGAGAGAGAGAGAGAGATTGGAGAAAAAACATGAAACCCAGAGAAAGAGGTAAGATGGGGGGATGAGAGAGGAGAAGGATTGAGGAGGTTTGACTCAGAAAAGCTCCTGATGTCGACTTCCAGCCCCGCGGGAGCCTCAGACGCGTTGGGGCCCCCTCAGCCGCCACGCCGTCTCCGTGACATGTGACATGCTATCAGACGGTCATGTGATCAGCAGCCATGAGCTGGCTGAGGGACCCCGACCATGTAAACATCTTTAATTGTGGCCATAAAGCAGCCGACAAGCCTCGAAGCTCAGTTTTATCATAGAGATAAAACGATTAGCCGCGGCTAATGATGCTAACGAGCGAGAACGACAATGATGCGTGCGGCCATTAGTCTGGCACATTTAGCATGCTCTCTGATGATATAAGACCACCATTCTTTGATGTTGAAAGAAAAAAGTAGCGATCTGCGCTAACGTGTGCGATATATTTTATTCTCCTTCTCTTTATTTTGGGAAGAAGCCACACGCTCCAGCCGAAGAGCTCCTGATGCTAATTTAGCCAACTTTTTTTGGGGAGCGTTTGATCTGACCTCCGCCTCGGCTTCAAAGACAAAGAAGCTGCGGGCGTCACTTCAAAGACATCAAAGCGGTATCACTTCGGAATGAACAAATTATGAAACAAGGGCAGGTTGTTTTATCAGTAATTCACTCTAATCGAAGACTTTCAGCACATTTTCAATCAGTTTTTAGGCAGGAAGCGAACTTTTGGAAGAGGAATCAGGCGCCAGAAACCCAAACCAGCGCGCCAACACCGCGTCCACGTCAGTCCGGCACCACGTCAGCGCTCCGCCACCTAGCTGCTGCTGACAGTTCTGGGCTACACGATGATATTTAATTAAAACTTTGAACCTTCCTCAGCAGCTGTGGGGATGTTGGAGACTTTAACTGGGATCAAAGAAGAGCTGGAGCTGGGGGGGCTTTTGATGTCTGCACCACCTGCAGCTCGCAAAGTTTTCGGGCCTGTTTGTGCCGAATCGACGTGGATTTTCCTCTGTTTTTGCCGCGGCCTCCAAGGTTCGGCCCCCCCGCGGAGCAAACACCTGGGAGAGGCTGTCCTGGCTCTCTTCAGCTGGCGTAAATTCAATCTCATGTCAGCCTGGATCCAATTATTCGCCCTCGCCAGCATCGCTCAGGAAGAGGTCACCTTAACTTCTATCTGCTCCTCATCGGCCGGTCCAACAGGGATTTGATTGGCCGATAACAGGCGTGTGTGTGTGTGTGTGTGTGTGTGTGTGTGTGTGGGGGGGGGTGATATCAGCTGAATTTCCATCTTTCTGGTGGGCGGGGCTCGTCGATGAAGCGTGAAGCAGGGGGTCCGTCGGCGAGCTGCAGGGCGCGTCAGCAGATCTCTCATCACCTTTCAGCCCGTTTTCCTGCCTCTGTGAGCGTTTACCGGCAGCCGCGCTCGTACGTGCACGTCCAGTCAGCGTTTAGCGCACGGTCGGGTACGCCTGCTGTCAAAGACCGTCAAACCTCGGGTTTTGGGGAACGGCAGAGGCGGAGGCGGAGGCGGAGGCAACCCCGTCAGGATTAAAGGTTGAACCGCAACAGGAATCACTTTCATCAAAGGTTTCGGTTCCGTCTTTTGATTTCAATGGGACCGCTTTGATGTGTGTTCTTGGAAAATCACATCAAAGCAGGAAGTAGACCGATTAAAGTGCTTTTACAGACCGAACGCGCGAAGAAAGTAACAACATCATGGAAATTTGAGAAGTTGTGTTGACAACAGAAGAAGAAGAAGAGTGTAAAGAGGCAGAGACGGAGGGATGAGGCTGACAGGGATAATAAACCTTCTTCCCCTCTTTGTCTTTCCGAGTCATTTGAGCGGAGACAGAAAAACGACTCTGAGAGAAATTTTGAACTTCTGCAGACGAACGTCAGCAGCAGCTGACAAATCGCTCAACTTTTTCTCCCCTCCAACACTTTTGCCCCCGGAGCCAAACTGGCACGCTGGCTTTGCTCTCGTGTGTGTGTGTGTGTGTGTGTGTGTGTGTGTGTGTGTGTGTGTGTGTGTGTGAGGCAGAGATAACTCCCGATCCTCCAGAGCAAACATCACTGTCTTCTTCTTGACGATGTGGTTTGTTGCCACACGTCACCGTGACAACGGAGCAGAAAGCAACAACAGGCAATTAGAGGCTCTGCGGGAAGGGTGGACTGGGGGGTGGGGGGGGGTGGTGGTGGTGGTGGGGGGGGGGATGTGGAATTTCCACTCGCCCTGCAAAGAAACACCACATTTATTCAAGGAAAAAAATCAAAATGAAGGAGAATCAAAGGATCGGTCATCAGAATAAAGCCGATGTTTTTGACCTGAGCAGCACATAAACGGATATTTTTCCTGATTTTTAAGCATCTTTAACGTTCACGTGATTATTCCGCTAGTTTTTTTGTTTTAACTTTTAACGTAAATTGATTAAGACAAAGTTCAGAGCGCCTCTGAAGTGCAGCTAAAGGTCAGCGAGTCGCGGCGTCTCCAGGTGCTGCCGCAACATTTAGCCACCAAAAGTCAAGATTAGCATTTCAGAGGCGGCTCGCTAAGTTTTCCCAGGATGCCCCAGGAGCCCGGAGCAGCATCAGGCCTTCACGGGCTCCTGGGGGGGGGCGCTGCCATTTAAGAGCGCCGCTGCGTTGCCAGATTTACCTTCATTATCCTCCGTAATTAAAGCAAGTTTATATGAAAGGCTGCGTTAACGGCGATGTTGTTAGCGGGCTCCAGAGCTAGCGGCGCTCCGCCTGGCAGCCCAGGTGGCTCCTGGGAGTTTTAAAAATATGAATAGTGTCTTGTCGAATGCGTCCTCGGGGCTCCGTTTTCAATAATCTAAGCAAAAGAGGCGAGGCGGCCTGTCTGCAAAAGGAAATTGCCTCAGCTTTTAATTAGATTCTGGCTTCTGCCTGAGTTTAATTACGACAATCAGGCCTGAAATTACTTTTTCAGAATAAACCTACAGGTGAGCAGAAGTTTCAGACTCACTTTTGCATCATCAAATCAAAGAAAACAGCAACAACAACAGAAAAAGAAGAGGGAGTTCCAAGAGCGAAAGGAGAATCTCCTGATATTCTGCCTGCTGACATTTAGATGCATCAAAGCATCAAAGGGGCCTTGAACTCTATCTGGGGCCCCTCATGGGTCCTGTGAAACTGGGATTGTTGGTTAATTGATGCTCCCGGTCAGGCTGACATGTGTCATGTGTGTGAATGCTGGAGGAGAAGCCCACTAGAGGGCGCCACTCCCCTGTTCAACAAACATTTCTAAATATTTTCCAGCTAATGTTCAAATCTGCTCTTGAGGAGGGCCGCTGTGGGGGACCCTGGCATGCCCGCTCCCCCACCTGACGTCCTGCAACCTTAATCCCCTGGAAATCTGACAAAAAAATAAAAATAATAATAACAAAGCGGTTTAGGTGGAGGCTCCACCCACTTCTGTAAACATGGAGAGCACAAAAACACCACCCTGTCCAGGAGCTGCAGCCCGCAGAGACACACCTATCAGTCAGGGGGAGCGTCAAACCCCGGGCCCCCCCGGGAGCCCCCTCTCTGCGCGCCCCTGTCAGCGACCGCGACGCGGCGCGGCCGCGCGGCAGCGCCTGTCTGCCGGATCCAGCTGCTCACCGCCGTGCAGACATCACATCACGCACATCACGCACATCGCGTCCCCTCCAGTCTCCTCC
>BJFM01001434.1:52741-63722 GCA_016586285.1 Arothron firmamentum
GGGGGGGGGGGGGGGGAGAAAGAGGTTTTAATTGCAGGTGTTTGTGCTTTTTGAGCTCGGGCCACTAGGTGGCGCCTCACCTGCGCTCGCTGGTTTAGTTCAGTGCTGGTGGATGAGTGGAAATATTAGAGCGTGACCCCGGGTCACAGCCCGGCCTGGGTCGGATTAAATTAAAGAAAAGGTAGAGCCACACGTCTGCTGAAGGCGTGGATTAGCACGTTAGCGCATCTGTGAAGCAGCTGGTATCACGTTAGCGTATCTGTGAAGCAGCTGGTATCACGTTAGCGTGACCTGCGGGTAAAATCAGGCTGATTTATGTCTTTGCTGACGTGCACTATCCAACCTCTACATGTACTTCCTGCTGCTGTAAAATGGAATTTTAAAGCCAAAGTGGTTTTGATAAGGGAGCCATGTTTTTAGCGCGCTAACGCGGAGCTCGGCTAATCTTTCCCTCCGAGCTGCTGGAAGCTCCTCCTGTCAGATAAATAAACATGACAAGAGGTTCACTAATGAGATCAACGCCTTCGAGATGCCGCCGACCCGCTTCCGTCCGTCAGCTCCCCCCCCATGGTTCTGGTTTCCCACAGTGCACCTATGCCGCCTCCTTGCTTCATTTCTGGTCTCCTGAGGTGCTAGCGGGTCTGCGTCCGCCTCTCGCCTCCGCCTCATTTGCGTTTTGGCTGCTCGGGCGCCTTCTGGACTCAGGTGGCTAATTGCCTGCCATCTGCCCTTGCAGTTTGTGCACGTTCTTTTCATCTTTTCTTTTCCTTCACCGAGTTGCTCAACTTTTTGTTGCACCAATGTGGCGACACGCAAGTTGCTGGTAGGCTAGCGTTTATGCTGCGCGTTACCCGCGCCGCCATGCACGCAAACACTTCCTCCTCTCGCGGCTCTGGGCTGGGGAATTTGTTGCCGATCTCCTCGTGCGCTCCGCACGTTGCTGCCATCTTTGCGGAAGCGAGTTTGCTTAATAAAAAGCCGAAAAATGCGCGTTGAAGTTGTTCAGCTTCTCCGTCAGGTGCGAGGCAGAGCGATGGCGCTAGCTAGCGCATCGCTTCCTTATCCTGCAGCTTTAAGTTGTTGTTGAGTGGAGACAACAGCAAGGAGATGACGTGCACGTGAGGTTCAGGTTTCGCACTCGCAGATCGACTCTGAGGGGAGGAAGTGGTTTAATGGAGCGCAAACAGGAAGTGACTGCAACACTGAGAACCTGGGCCTGTTTACGGGCATTTGGCCCTTTATGTTTCCCGCTGACGTCTTTGTAAATTTCAGCACCGTTAAACGTCAGATCCCAGAGGTCAGAGCAGCTGTTCTCAAGGTCAGAGGATCAGACCATCACCCAGAACGGCAGCTTCCATCTTAAAACCAGTCATTAATGGGCAGTTAAACGTATGTTAGCATCGTTTCAAGCTAACGAGCACATGCTACAGTTAAACGTATGTTCACGTCGTTTGAAGCTAACGAGCACATGCTACAGTTAAACGTATGTTCACGTCGTTTGAAGCTAACCAGCACATGCTCATACCACAGAAGGGCCCCAGAGCTGCATTCAAAGCTAGCTAGCTTTCTGCTCATGCTCTGACATTTCTGCTTTAGAGACGTAATGCCATCTAGCCTAAAAGCAGAAGCCGCTGGGATCGCTAACGCTCTCCTGGCCCCGGTTGTTGAGTGGCCCTGGCTTTTCTGCTTTAATTGTGGGCTTCCGTTAGCTAACAGCTAGCTTTCATTAAAACCGAGCGGTTTGGAAGAGAACGTATTGATGCGATTGATCGGCCACGCCGGCCTTCCTCGCTCCTCCTCCTCCTCATCGCTCGTCCTTCATGGTCGTGCGGAGGTGATGAATCAAATTCTCAGCTCTTGTCTTTTTCCGGCGCTTCCTCTCAGAGTGTCGGCCTTGACCTTCCGCAGCGAGGCGAGGGTTCCTGCGGGGGGTTTCTCCCCCGTACGAGGTGAGAATGAGCCAGCGCGCCTGAAGACGGGAACACGGGCGGACGGCTGGGAACCGTTTAACGTGGCCGACATGAAGGAGGAAACGGGATGAGGAGACGATGAGATTGAACAGGAGGAAGACGATCAAAGTTTGACCTTCGGGGTCAAATTCAGACGATTTCAGAGGCTTCGGACTCAGAACGACGCAAAATCCTGCAGATAACCATGAAAAATGTCTGCGTTGATGCTTTAAATGGAGCAGACATCCGACAGCGGCTCCCTTTCAGTCAAAGACGCCTACTGTAATCTGGTTACTGTAATCTGGTTACTTTAATCTGATAACAGCTGTTTACGCCTGACATTCCGTCAGATGACCCTGCCGACAAACCTGACGATCCCACCTGGTTTGTCGTCTGTTTTCCCCGCTAAGCTAAGCTAGCTCCCAGCTTCTCTGGCGGGCTGGACAGGCGCGCTCCGGCTCACCTGTCTGTGCGCAGACAGGTGTGCAGGGACGTGCTCTGCCCCGGCCCGGCGGCGGATGCCGCTGAGGACGGTCCAGCCGCCACGCCTCAGCTCCGCTGCTCCTGACGTCCGGCGGGAACCTCTCAAAGCTGCGCGTTTATTCGTGAACTGGGCCGCCGGGCCTCGGCTGCAGCCGCGGCGCTCCTGGAAATAATCCCCTCAGATTACGAGCTGTGATAAATCTCAGCGCCCGGACGGCGTCATCAAGGTCGTAAAGTTCGGGAGTCGTCTTTTACGAGACCTTGGCGTCGCCTAACGGCTGTTATTAGCGGCGGCGGCGGGGAGTTTCACGCCGGGCGAGCCGCCAATGGTCCAGATACGACGGAGCAGCGGCGCCGTTTATGGTCCGTTTACGACGGGCGGCGAGGCGGGACGGGCTAAAGGTCCGGTGCTGGTGGACTCCGGGCTGTGGGCGGAGCCACAGATCAGGTGGATGGACGTGTGGCGGCGCCGAACAGAGGGAATCTAACCTACGGGCTGCTTCAGGAGGGAGTCCGGCCGCGCGTGAAGGAATCTTTTAGGAGGAATAAAGAGATTAAAGATCGGACCTGGAGGGACAGATGAAAGCCTCGCACGTCTGCTTTGATCCCAGGCTCTCGCCGCCGTGTGAAGCGGCAGCCAGACACCTGACCCAGATTCGGTGCCAGCATCTGCGGCCCTCACGAGCCACACCCCCCCCCCAGGACTCGGCTAGCTGTTAGCCGCCAGCTAGCGCAGCTGATGCTGGAGGCTTCTTCTGTGGTGCTGGTGGGGCCGCGTTCAGTAGGAGGGTTGTCGGTGTGATTCTGATCCCGGGTGAGTATCCGCCTTGTTTTCAGGCTGACGGTCGACTTCAGGCTGCCGGAGTCGATGCTGGTAGACGGATCTGTTTACGCGAAGCGCGCTGGAATGTTTTCCACCTGGCGATGAGGAGCCTCTGTGGATTTCACACTCGGGCCTCTGAAGATTAGCGAGCACAGCGGCGGGAAGAAAAAAAATCCATCCTGGTATCAGTGCTCAGCAGGGAGTCTGCAGCGGCGTCCCGTCCTCCTCATCCCTCGCTAATGTGCCGCGGCGGCGGCGCAGAGACGCCTCGCTGACTTCGCCTTCGCTCTTTTGCATCACCTGTTCTGAAGAACGGGCGCGCAGACGTTAGAAAACTGGGCCGCGTGCACTTCCAGCCCGCGATCTCACACCTCTGGGGTCTCCTCCTCCTCCTCTTCCTCCTCCTCCTCCTCCTCGTCTGCTGGTGGAAGAGATTTTAGTGTAACATCAACATCTTACTTTAATCACGCTTGCTAGCGCTTCCATCGTGTGTAGTTGCAGCCTCCGGCCTGTAGAGGGCGGCGTGCACGCTCCCATAACGATGTTTAACCGTCTCTCGTCTGCTTTTCTGTGATTGTGTTGTGAGAACTCCGTCACCTCCGCTCCGAAGCTTTTGACCTGCTGTGCTACTGACTAGCTAGGCATGCTAACAGCTGCTAGCGCTGCCGTGAGCTGGCTGGCGCTGGTGGAATTAATCCCGACCGAAAACAAAACCCGTTAATTGGATTGTAAATTGATCCGCCTCTGGAGGACAAACATGGCCGCCTGGGCGGCGGTTTAATCCGAACGCTAAACGTTATTAAAAGTCTGCGGCGCTCCGCCGGCGCAGCAGGTAATGAGCAGGAAGCCCCGAGGATGCGCTCGCCTCGTGCGCGCCAGCCTGCCGGAACCGGTAATTAACTGCCGAGCGCCCGGATGACACGTAGCCGTTTGAAGATGAAGAATGTGAGTTGGGGAGATGCTGCTGCGGCGCCTCCGCCCCCACCGGGCCGCTTCCTGGAGGAACCATCACGTCCCGGCGCGCCACACCCGCCCCTTCGCAAACCTCCATCGTTTGCATCCTCGTTATCGGGTCGCTAGTCCGAAACCTCCTCCAGAAGCAGGCTTGGGCGCCGCCTGCAGGCCAGCCGCCTCCGTTTGACTCGGATCAAAGACGGAGAAGGATGAAAGGATGAAAGGATGAAAGGATTTTTGCGATGAAGGTTTGAGGACGCTAAAGACAGGCGGGCGCTCTGAGATGCTCGGCAGAAAGAGGAGGATGGAGACGGAGGAGCAGAGAGAGGAGGAGTGAGAAGAAGAAAGGAAGAGCCCCAGAGGTGGTGTGATGGAGGAGGAGGAGGTGGAGGAAGGGTGATGCCTGATGAGGAGGATGAGGAGCAGCTGGAGGAGGATCAAGTGCAGGAGTTTAGAGATGATGCGTTCAAGGCCCTCCGACTTCTGCACGCCTCTGCAGGCTTATTAGCTCAGGAAGTAGCCACCTCGCCGGAGGGCAGGTGAGGATACGGTTGCCGCCGGCAACAGGCAGACTGACGGGTGCAGGTGTTTGATCAGAGGAAATGAAGGTGACCTTCAGGGGAACCTTCCCAGATCCTGAGTCTGGATTCTTGAGCTTGAAACAGCTTCTGAGATCCGTCTGTTTGCTCAGACCTGACGCATGGATTACCGAGCTCATCACCTGGCTCGCTGAGTTAGCATCGCGCTTGTCATCGACTCCTCTCTGGCTGTTGCCTCCCGTTGATCCTGTCTTCCGCCCAACAAACACCTTATCGTACGTCAACGCCATCATTTGAGCCTGATTAGAGCTCGTTACCGTGCCAATTAGCACGCCTGCTGCTGGCGTTGTTACAGTTTAGCTTAGCACCAGATGTTAGCAGGGTCCGTCCACACCTGCGCTGCTGTCGGCTTGACAGGATGCTAATATCGGCTTGCTAATATCTGGTGTAGCTGAAGCATAACAAAGTCTAGTGTGTTAGCGCCACGTTAGAGGCTTTAAAACAACTTCTAGCAACGATCTTAGCTAGCATCATCAGCTAAAATGTCAAATTTATTTGCAATTCTTGGCAACACCTGCAAAAAATACAAAAAGAAAGCACCAGGCTACGAAACACATCACTGAAATTGTCATTAGCGAGTTAGCTACTGTTAGCTGTGTATGGTTAGCTGTGATCCAGCTTTGATCCTGACAAACTGGAGCTTCTCGTCTTTCATCTGCCTCGCCTGCGCGCTCGCGGGATTCATTCCGCCCCCACGTACGAGCGACCAACAGAGCCCATTTCGGCGTGCACGTGTCCTGATGTGTAATCCGTCTCATGTGAGGGCAACCAGCCTCCGTAATCTGCTGCTAACACGTATTTGTGGTTGTTAGGGTTAGCCGCCGTCTCCGTGTCATTACCGCCATCGCGGGATCCCGCTCGGCGGTCGCACGCGCAGAACTCCAGATAAAGCCTGCGGGATAATCCAAGCTTAGATGTTTTGCTGCGCCAGGGGACATTTTCTGAAAAAGCGGCGCGTTTTAAACGAGGAATCAACAGACTGGCGCTCCTCTGGGGGAGCGGCCAGCTAACGGCAGCTAACGGCAGCTAACGGCAGCTAACGTATGCTACCACAAAGCCTAGAGTTTTTACCTCCGTCTGTCTTCCGTCCTTCAGCCGCTGATGATCCATTTCTGCTGTTCCTGCGTCTCTACAAGTTTTCATCGCTTTTAAATGTCGACTTCGGAAGTCGGATTTAAACGTTTCATTGGTCTGAGCTCAGAGGATTAGGATCACATTGGAACGTTTTTTTTTTTACCTTCCTTACATCAGTGATGAAATTAGCAAAATAAAAATGCTTTTCATTCTCCTCTGCTAGAGGATATTACACTCAGGCTAGCACAGGCTAATGCTAATTTCTCCATCTTTTTCAGTAGCTCGTTGTTATCAGTCAAAATACAGCCGAGTCTTTTGAAAAGCGGCGTGTGGACGGACCCACAGGTGGGTTTGCTGAAGGCGTGTCTGGGATTCTTGAAGCTGCGGACAGACGGGTTTAAACTCGCGTTTAGCCTCGGGTCAAACATAGCTTTAACAGCCTCCGTCGTCTCCTTCACGCCGCTCGCAGATCCTCCGAGTTTGTTCCGTCTGTGGTGAGTTTTGTTTTTTTGGCCTGTCTTCTTTTGTGGTAGCTAGCTGAAGCGTTAGCTCAAAGCAGATGTGTGTTCACATGAATGTTAACTAGCATCTGGCTAATTAAATTCCTTGTTGAGTATCTTTAGGTAAAAATACCTCGCGGGTGAATGTTTACTCCTCTCTATTTGCCTCCAGCTTCAATAAAGAGACAACAAGAACATCCAGTTGTTAAAAATGCCGAGAGGCAACTAAACTGGTTTTTGTTACTGGTTTTGAAGGAAGATCAGCTCAGGTGTTTGTGGAGTCAGATGATCCTCGTTCTCCGTGTGGCAGTCATCGTCTGTTAGCAACATGCTACGTCTCCTGCTGTCTGGCCCTTGAAAGCGTTAGCTCGCGGCGTTGCCTCCAGTGTGCTGCTTTTGCCGGAGACGCCGCGTGTGGTGAAACCCTAATGAGGCCAATTTTTCTTTCCTCCTTCCTGGATGAACGTTTAGCTGCTGCTCTCCTCCAGAACCCAGCAGGAGGAGGCGCGTCGGAGCGAGCGAGGAAAGCGTTTGGTCATCCGAAATTCGGTGATCTGAAAACCGTAGACTGAATAAACCGAGATAATCTACTCTTTCTATCAAACCATATTAACCCCAAACTTGTTTTATATCTGGAGAAAACATCAAGTCAGCTCCGTCAGTCTGTCGTCACGGTTACGCCCTTGGGTGTCCAGGCAGACGGAGGCCATGCTAGCACGTGTAGCACAGCAGCGGCGCCTTTCGCTGGCCGATATTACCGTAATCGGATTGTTGAGTCGCTGCGGTTTGACTGCCGGAACCCCTCCGGTCCGGCGCCGGAGCTTTTCCTCATAAACGGCTGGGTTTTTTTCCCGCTGATTTGATTATGTCGACGTCTCCGCGGCCGAATTTGATTCAATCGGGGAGTTGAAGCGTTTCTGTCGCAGCGAGTTTTGCCTCATCTGAGGAAATGAGACCCAGTCGGACAGAACCACTTCAGGCGTGCGAGGATCATCACGCCTGAAGCTCCAGGATCTTCTCCAGCGTCCCTGCAGCTAGCCGCGGCTAACTGCGGCCAACCGCGGCTAACGGCGGCTAACGGTCCTCGTTTGTCCGGCTCAGATTCATTAAAAATGTCGGCTTCAGAGAGCGAAGCAACATGCTTCTCCCCAGAAGAGCCGCGCCAACGACAAACCCCCGACCAGCTGCGCTCCGTGTGACACGGTTAACCTAAGAGCGCCTAAAAATAACGCCGCCGAACCGCCGCACCTGCTCGGTTTGGACGCCGCAGTCGCGTCATCGTCTGGCTGGACGCAGATTTACATCCGTGCTCAGAGCTCGCCCGTCCCCACCGCTTCCAGGTAGTTTGTCATACGGAGCCGAGCGTATGACCTGTGTGTGCGTGTGTGTGTGTGTGTGTGTGTGTATGTGTGTGTGTGTGTACTTCGGGCTGTGGAGGTTATTTTTGACTTCCCTCCGCTGGGACAAGCGAACTTGCTCTTTGTGTGGCGGCCCTGCAGAAAAGCCTGTTTCAGAGTTGGTGTGTGTGTGTGTGTGTGTGTGTGCGCGCGCGCGCGTGTGTTTGTGTGTGTGTGTGTGACGTGTTCCAGTCGCTCTGCATCATTATTAGCTCATAAGTGTTTGACCTTCTCTGTCCCGTGATGACGTCACGCTTCGCTTCCATGGAAACGAAAATCCGAAACATCCCTCGGGCACGTCTCCTGACACACACGTGTGTTTTATTTTATTATTCCACATACGCGCGACAGCAAGTAGCTCGCGCCCCCGTCCTTTTCCTGAAAAGCTTTAGCTTGTGCTAGCTAGCTGTTGTCTTTGCTGTTTTAATCCAAGGCAACGTTAGCATCAGGCTTGGTTTTTAAGTACCTTGTTTAGCATTTAGCATCCAGCTCCAGAGCTAACGGAGCCTTTTATTCCAAGGCTACAGCTACCTGGATGTCTGATGAGCATCTGACTAGCAACCGCGCCGCCGCTAGCAGCTGCTTTGTGTGTTTTTCGCCAAACCCGCCTTTCCTCTCTTGTGTTGCAGCCGACCGACTGATGACCTCGGGGATCTGACGCTAACGGCCGCCTGAAGGAGCGCACGCGCCCGCCTGGAGAGCATGGAGACGCTGTCCCAGGACTCGGCTCTGGAGTGCCAGATCTGCTTCAACTACTACAGCCCCCGGCGGAGGCCCAAGCTGCTGGACTGCCAGCACACCTGTTGCTCCGTCTGCCTGGCGCAGATGAGCAGCAGCCAGAAGGAGATCCGCTGCCCCTGGTGCCGCAGCCTCACCAGACTCCCGCCGGGCCTGTCCGTGGCCCACCTCCCGGACGACCCGGACGTGGTCACCGTGGTGGCCATCCCGCACGCCTCCCAGCACACGCCCGTCTTCATCCGTCTGCCCAGCAACGGCTGCTACATGCTGCCGCTGCCGGTGAGCGAGGAGCGGGCGCTGGGCCACTACCTGCCCGGGGGCCAGCAGAAGGGCGTGGCCCTGCTGGGCCTCCCCGAGCAGCAGCCCCTGGGTCTGAGCGTGTCCCTGGAGAGCGTGGGGACGGAGGCGGGCGAGGGCGAGAGGAGGGTGCCGCCGGGCGGAGGTGGGAAGGGCTCCACCTGGTCGGGCGTGTGCACGGTGATCCTGGTGGCGTGCGTGCTGCTCTTCCTGCTCGGCATCGTCCTGCACAACATGTCCTGCATCTCCAAGCGCTTCACTGTCATTTCCTGTGGCTGAGCGGGGGAGGGGAACCCGGGGAACCCTCGGGGCGGGCCGCTGCGGAGGGGGCGGGGCCACCAGACTCACCTGTGGACACAGATGAAAGGAGGCGAGGAGGAGATGCGTGATGTTCTGCCCTTTTATCCTCTTTTTATAATCCAGAGACATCAAAGGCGACTTCTTGTGTCGCGACCTTTCCTTTCGGGGGGGGGGGAACTTGGGCTGTTGGGGGTCCGGGACGCTTCTTTAGTCTGTGGATTGTCGTACGTCTGTGGTCGTGTCGTCCAGCTGCGTATTCGCTCTAAATGTGCACGACGTCTCCGTGACATCAACAACAACGTCCGGTCGGCGAAGGCTAACGAGCGTTAGCGGCTAGTTTTCAGCTGCGTGGGGCAGATGTTGTCCTATTTTGAATGTGGCAGGAATCCTAGCGGGAAGTTAGCCGCTGGAACTGTACAGACAAAAGGAAATATCAACACAAAAGAAAAAAGATTGTCTCATTTCTTGTAACATTTTCTTCACATTGATACCTGATTTCTGTCTTTTAGCATTAGCTGTTGAGCTGGGATGGGAATGGGAATTAGCTTAGCTTAGCATACACAGGAAACAGCTAGCTTAATCTCTCACGTGTAGCTTTTAGCCTTGAAGCTAAGAGGTTTATAGAATGCTTGTCACAGTTCGTGTGTTCCTGTTGGTTTTAGCACAAAAACGCTAAATGCTGCACATATTATACGTGTAAATCAAAAACCTGACTTTGAAATTGAAATAATAGAGTAGATGATTGATGTGGAACCAGAGAAACATTGATTATGTCTTTCTAACATTTAGTGACTCAGGCTAACTCGTGGTTGGACTCTGTCATCTTAGCTAATTTAAGCTAACCGCCCCGCTGCTGCAGCTGTGGGTCAGCTATCCACCACATGTGGCTCCACAGTCAAAGTTAAAGGTTCCAGGATATTAAAAGGTTCCAGGATATTAAAAGGTTCCAGGATATTTCATTGATCACTGATTTCCGTGGTGCGCGGTTTAGCTGTCATGCTAACGCAGGTTCTGGCAGCGTTTCCACCTCCTGTTTTAAAGTTTTCCAGTTCATCTGTTCATTTCTTGTGTGTGTGTGTGTGTGTGTGTGTGTTTAGCTTGTAGTTTTTCCTCTCTTCCTGAGACTAATGAAGGTTCATAGCGTTTAAAGACCTCTGTAACGTACCAGGAAGCTCTGTCCACCGTTTTCCACATGCTTGTGTTGATGAACGTGAACTTTAAGTCTTTCAAAGCTCTGAACTCCTGAATGTTTTGCTCTTGTTTGTTCCCGTTTTCACGTCGGTGGCTCTCCTCAGAATGTCGATGGAAAGCTCATCGTTTGCCAACAAACTCTGTAAAATGCAGCCGAGCACAAACCAATAAACAGTTTGAGCGTTCCCCAGATTCTTTTCTGTAAAATTTCAGAGACCTTCAGGTCTACCTGCAGACCTCCTCTTGTAGTTTGTTTGTCGGGTTGCCGTGGCGACGCTTTTCCCTGAATCTGAGCGTAGATCTCAGTATCTTTCAGTCTGAAGTGTTTTATATGGCTGATTATGGACCGTTTCAGCACAAACCGTCCTGATTTATGGAGATTAGCTCCTCTGAAATGTTATTTTCCCTCACAGAAATTGACTCCGGTGGGAGATAAAGCAGCCGTTTCCTTGTCTTGTTATTTGCTGAAGTGCTGTATTTCATGGTTAGCCGTCTTTGTTAACCCCAAGGAGCCTTTTTTTCCCTCAAATATTTATTGATGGAGCATGAAAGGAGGTCATTAATGCTCTCCGGGGAGCGTTTTCAGCAGTGGAACACCTCAATTCCTCACAGGCCGCCGCTGCTAACGGACTCGACCGCGTTCACACAAATCAAACCACAAAGTCCCCCCCCCCCC
>BJFM01001434.1:63735-76078 GCA_016586285.1 Arothron firmamentum
CCCCCCCCCCCCCCGTTAGGGACGTGAGTATTTCCTGCAGTCCACCACCGGGGGCGCTGGTGTGCTAACAGTGTTGCATCAACTCCTTTTACTCCTTACTGAAATATCAATTTATTAATATTTCAGAGAACGAACCGCAAGAAGGTTAAATATTTGAAGGTATCGGAGGAAAAGCTCCCTGTTTTGGGCTCGTGCAAAGACAAACGTGCATCCGCCACTTCCTGTTTCACGCTAACGTCCCTTCGAGGGGATTTTTAATGCGAGTTAAGTAAACGTAATGAAAGTGACCCCCCCCAACCGGCGTCGGCGGAGCGGCAAATGAGTGCCGCTCCTGCTGTGGTTGGTTGTTTGAAGTGTTGGACAGGTTAATTAGCTGGCATGCGTGCGCGCTCCTCGCCAGCTGGCGTGCGGGCCGCAAAACGTCCACGTTTGCATTTCGAGCATCAATCAACCCCCCCGGCGTACAAGGTCGCTGGTGGGGGTGGATTTGAACCCCCACAACAGCGTATTAATATGCTAATTTAATGGACAGAGAATAATTAATGAGGTGGAGGATTTATGTTCACGGGATTATATGTGTTTTTAATCTGTCTTTTTGAGGAAGTCAAATCTAAAATGAGGCCAAATCGCTGGTTTATGTCTCGTAAGCTAGCCTGGTTTGGGTGGTGGAGTTCATCTCCTGGTCCACCACAGGGGGGGCGCTGTTCCCCCGTTGCTCCTGCAGCTGTTGCCTGCCTGAAAAGCCGTCCCACGTCCTCACTTCCTCCTGGAATCGGACTTCCAGGACGGACTGTCGCCTTGAGACGCCGTCTTGTTTCCGGCTCCGCCTTTGCTGCTCCACCTCCTGACCGAGCCCAGGTGTGGGCAGGAGGCCGCGGGCGCGCCCAGGTGCCGCTCGGGGAGCGTTCCCGCCTCGGCTGTCGCTGTGGCTTTGATCTGAGCGTCCTTTCATGCATGATTCAAGGTTTTTAAAGAGCTCAGAGATGCAGAAAAGCGTTGAGTTGCTGAATTATTGACTCGCCTTCGTTGGTTTTATGCCGCATTTTCTGTCAGCAAAACTTCTCCAAATCGTCGATTCAGAGGTCGTGACCTCTGAATGTCCTTCAGTCCGTAATTTAATGAAGCCTCAGGGCGGATCCTGGGAGGACCCTGGGGGGGTTAAGCTCTGCACCCTCCGGCGGCTCCTGGGGGGGCTGATGGCGGGATGATTTCCCCTCTGCCTGCTGCTGCCCGGTTTTGTTCTCTCCCAGGTGGAAGCCGTATTTAAACGGCGTCCCTCCCCTTCAGAATATCGGCGTTCTCGCACGTTTGCCTGCGTGTTTTCCGGCCCTGCGCGGCGGCATCGATCTGCAGCGGCTTCAGGCCCGCTGCAGATCAGCGGACCTCCCCCCTCATCCCTGCCGTTTTCTGCAAGCAGAAATCTGCAAGCAGTTTTTCACACCAACGCGCCCGACGTCGGTCCGAGGAAAAGACTCTTCCTCTCCGTCCTCCTCTGCGAGGGCCGATAACGGTGCCTCCACCTGTCTGCAGCCTCCGTCAGGCTTCCACCTGTTTGGCTGCATCGATTTGTTTACGCCTGCAAGCGAGCGGGCGGCGTGACGGGTCGCGGAAGGTCGTACTTAACGCAAAACAAATGTGTCTGATCCTGATGATCCTGAACACACACGCTGGGTGTCTGTGTGTGTGTGTGTGTGTGTGTGTGTGTGTGTGTGTGTGTCCTCGTGGGGAGCCTCTTCATCACCTCTGAGGACCGGACAAACAGGAAAGCTCCAGAAGCAGCAGCGGGTTTGGACCACTGATCCAGGGTTTGAGCCGCCGTGAGCGACCTGGCGCAGCCTGATGATGTCACAGGATGGACTGGCTGCGCTCCGCCGGGACGTCAGAGGACTCAAGAAGAAGAAGAAGACGTGTCCTCAGCTGCTTCTGTCCTCGGGCTCCTGCCGCCTCAGGAGTCTAATTCTGCCGCCAGCAGAAGCGCATTTGCTCACAAACCAGCCGATGTTTGGTGAGATGATGACAGAGAACTAACACGCAGTCCCTGTCTGCACAGCCGGGGGTGTGTGTGTGCGTGTGTGTGTGTGTGTGTGTGTGTGTGTGTGTGTGTGTGTGCGTGTGTGTGTGTGTGTGTGTGTGCGTGTGTGTGTGTGACCTGATGCGCAATAGTCGCGTGTTTCCAGGCAGGAGGTTTCAGGTGGCTGAAGTGTCGTCTCCTGGTTGCCATGGAGACAAAGGAAGCGTCTCAGGCTTTAACTCGCCATCCGTGTCAGACTTTGATGTGGTGATGTCATCTGCAGGAGATCAAAGCACCTCTCTGTCATCTGGAAGCCCAGTGATCAAAGCTTCCGTGCTGGTGGAGGGTGATGAAAGAGGACCTACGTTGCTCTTTGATGCTTTCATTTTGTGTCTTTTCTAGGATGTTGGATGTTCCCGGATGAATGCTGGATGAATGAATGCTGGATGGATGGATGCTAGATGGATGCTGGATGGATGAATGCTGGATGATGGATGCTAGATGGATGCTGGATGGATGAATGCTAGATGAATTAATGCTGGATGGATGGATGCTGGATGAATGAATGCTGGATGATGGATGCTAGATGGATGCTGGATGGATGAATGCTGGATGATGGATGCTAGATGGATGCTGGATGGATGAATGCTGGATGAATGAATGCTGGATGGATGCTGGAGGGATGGATGAAGGGACAGGGGAAAGGTCAAAGTTGAAGGCTGCAGAGGTCAGACAGGCAGCCCCCCCCCCCCCAGTAACAGGATTTGCTTCCTTGCTGGAACCAGTAGAATCATCTCAGGACCAGTTTCTTCCTTTTATTACCAAGAATACAAAAACCGTCTCCAGCCACGCCGGCAGAGCACCCGTCCAGAGAGTTTAGACGTAGAAAACACAACTTCTCCTCCCTCCAGTTGGTAAAACCCCGTTTTTTAAGTGTTTTGGTGTCTGTTTTTTTTTATCCAAAATGTCCTTTTTACATTTGGCACTTAAGACTGATTATCTCTGGCGTCCGCTGGGTGGGGCTTTGTTGTCCCACGCCCCTGTGGAGGGGGCGGAGTCTCAGCGCGGCGGCGGATCCGAGGGAAACGGAAGGCAGCTGTGTCGTGTGCTTCTCCAGCGGAGACGCCTCCAGAAGCGCCGAGTGACCGCACGAAAGCTCAAACACAAACGACGACGACGACCACGACAACAACACGATAAAGGTGTGCGTCATGTGACGCGTCATGTGACCCAGACGCACCTGGGAAACATGGCCGCCACGGCAGGAAGGTGTGAATAACTTAGAGGAAATATAAATACAGCACCCGAGACGGGGATAAATTAGAACCCACCAGAGATCCCAGTTTCTGCGCTGGTGGGGGCGGGGCTAGCGTGTGCTTTGAAGCTGTTCCTTTGATGGTGTTTTGGGGGAGGGGCTGCAGAGAGTCTCAGTGCTGCTGAGGGCCTCCGCCTGGCTGGGCCCCCAGGCGCTCACAGCTGTGGACGTCCCGGCTTCGTTGTCTCTCTGGCGCACGTTTGGTGGCGTGGCTGAGAATTCCCACGGCCCTGGAAGGCACCGTCCTACCAGGGCGGAGGGCTGTTGGCCTCCAGCGCGCCGTACATCTCCGCCAGCTTGCTGAAGCGCGGCCCCCAGTCGCTCAGGTAGTCGTACTCGTGGTCCGTGTTGGACGTCCCCGACTGGAGCGAGCTGAGGGACTCGGCCTCCGAGCCCTCCCCCTCGTAAGCGTAGGTCTGCAGCGAGTCGTACGGCGGCGCGCACAGGTCCATGTCCGCCTCCAGGAGCTTGGCCAGCACGTACCTGTGCACGCTGCTGTCCCCCCCGCCGTGGACGCAGGCCTGGGGGACGTACCGGGACAGGCTCTCGATCTCCGGCAGCATGTCCTGCCTCATCTTCCCCGGGTGGTGGTGGTGGTGGTGGTGGTGCGCCTCCCGCGGGTTCCACATGGCGGCGATGTCGAAGGCCTCGGTGTCCTCCTCGCCGCCGCCCTCGTCGTCGTAGCGCACGATGTTCTCGTGCACGTTCTCCTCCTGGTCGCACAGGTAGGTCTTCTTTCGGTGGGTGCGCAGGGAGAGCATGAGCAGGATCATCACTGGGGCAGAGGAGACGCACACACACTGGTTAACTGGAGCGAAACCAGTACGCAGGAGCAGAAGCCTTTGATTTCACAGCCGTTAGGACGTGTGTAACATTGGAAATTCTCCAAAAAAAACACAAACGCAGTGATCAAAAAATAAATAAAACATTTTCCCACCTGGAGAAGAAACAGAAGCCTGATTTTCTTCCATTATCATTAGGTTTTCCAGCAAAAAAAAAAGAGAGCAAATTCTGTCTAAAGCTGGAAAACACTTTGTCACTTTGACAAAGGAGTCTTGGCAGCCGCCGCCTCCTGCTGTGATTTCACCGCCACCCGATTAAACACCCGTCCTTTTTCCTTTCTTCACGTCCCAGTAAAAGTCCCGCTTTCATTAGCAGCAGCTGCTGCGGAGCGTCAGGCTTTCTCTCCCCCCTCGGAGGCTGATGGAGGCGTGCGTTATCTCCCCCTGCAGACCTGTAAACCCTCAGCCGGGTGACTCATTCCGCTCCGCTCAGGCGCAGCAATAAATTCTGCTGAAACAACTCCGCCCGCTTCACCTGTGACACCATCGACCTTTCATTTCAAAGAGCCCGGGGCCAAATCCTGCTCTGGAGCCCCAGCAGTTCCAGCACTTTGTTTTAAATTTTTGAATATTCTGCATCGCCCAACTGCTCAACGGAGAGAGGGAACAACTGAACCGTCTGATTTTGGAGGATTTAAATTAGAAATAAGGCAGGAAAATGAGGAAAGGCGTCAGACTGGACCCCTCCCGGGACCCCCGAGGGCCCGCCGCTCACCCAGCAGGACGAAGATGCAGGCCAGGATGGCGATGAGCGCCCCTCTGCTGAGGCTGGCGGGGAGGCTGTAGGCCTCGGCGGTGCAGGACAGGACGTTGCCCTCGCGGTCGCAGGTGCACACGCTGATGGTGAGCGTGCTGGTGCTGGTGTGCTCGCTGTCGGAGATGACGATGGGCAGGTGGAAGACGGTCTGCTGCTGCTGCGACCAGCCTCCGCGGCGCGTCAGGATCCATGCCGTGTTATCTGGATGGGGGGGGGATCAACAGCCAGTAAACTGTCTATCTACTGATTGTAGTCTTGTGGTGCAATGACCCAGACTGGCCCGAGGGGGGCAGCAATGTGCAACAAAGCTTCTTAATGACTGATGAGTAAAATGGTAATAATTTGAGTTTTTGCAGCCATTTTTGCAGTCTTTCTCCTTCTTCTCGGTACCTTGGTTGTCTCTCAGGGTGAAGTTGGGGTTGTTGGCCACCTCCGGTGCCAGGCTGTAGGAGAAACGCTGTCCACCCTGAGGGTCGTCCACGTCAACTGCCCTCACCATGTGGATCAGCTGGACCACATCAACAGACATGTCCAATCAACCACAGAGCCTGTTAGTCGATGGCCAGCAACGTGCACGGCTCTGTACCTGCCCCGCTTTGGCGTTTTCACACACGTACGCCTCCAGGTATTGCGTCAGCGAGGGTGGGTTGTCGTTCACGTCTGTGACCTTGATGGCCACAGAGACGCTGGCGATCTGTGAAGGGTTATCTGTGGAGACACACACACACACACCACACCCGTTTACACCTCCGTCACCTGGTCAGTAAGTGGTTTGGGGGGGTTTGGTTAGCTGTTAGCAGGGCTTTGTGTTTCTCTTTTCTCTCCTCAGGCAACAGAATTAGCTAAAGGTGAAGCAGAGGTGAGCAGAGAGCCTCTGAAGTGGAAATAAAAGTGCATTTATCTGGTTTTAATGCTGGGTCTTTGATGCTTTGATGGGTTGTTCAGGTCTGGAATTAGGGCCTAAGGACCAAATTTGTCCATCCCAAATGATGCTTCAAAAAGGAATCTTGCTATTGAATGTTGTTTGAGAGTTTGCGTCATATTAAGATGCAGCTGTGAGCCCTGAGGAGACGTACTCATCTCCATGGCGAGGACGGTGATGTTGTGCCAGCCCATCTCCTCTCGGTCCAGGGTCCGCACCGTCATGAGCGCCCCGGAAGTGATGTCGATGTAGAAGTATTTGTCCAGGTCGCTTGTCCTCTCAATGGAATACCTGGAGACAAACAAGTCACGTAAGCCATTAAAAGTGCTCCCTGTGCAGCAGTTCCCGTCCTCTTCCAGGAGCTAAACCCAGACAGACGATGAGTAACAGCCTTAAAGTCTTAATTAAAGTCTAATTATTGGAGGAGTTTTTTTTCAGAGCAACTCCACATCCGGCCTGTTTGTGCATAAAAAACGTGGCTAATTGCTGAAAGTTGTTGTCAAGGTTATTGTTTTTATTCTCCTCCTCCATCATCACCAGTTCAGCCACGGTGAGCTGCTGCCCTCGTGTGGTGATAAACTGGAAGCGCATCTATGTCATTTTACTCCGATATTGAGGAACTCTGACGCGTGAAACACGTGACGACAGCAGCTAATCACCTGTTTTTGTTGTTTTTATTACAGCTCTCTTTACCTGCTTTGTACCTTTCCTTTTCATACACGGCGGACATGAAGGAGCATTCAATGATCGAAGTCAACCTTCAGTGCTGGGGTTTCCGAGCTTTTCAGCAGCACTTGAATCAACCATAATTCGGCTAATTTGCGGGATAAAATATGAGTGTAAAACACTGCAGTTACCACCACAGACCACAGGGTGGCAGCCAAGTGCTGTCGTCGATTGTTACTGCATTAGAAACTCCACGAAGAAGAAAGAGGAGTTCAGCCGGCGGACTCTGTTGTTTACTAATATTTACACATGTGGATTTGGTAAGTTTGCAGGATGTAATTGCGTTTTATGATGCGTTTCTGTGACAGGACTGGACTGGAAAAAGAAAATACATCTAAGAATATTTATTGCATTGACATTTTAAATTTGCCAGAATTGTCTAGCACAGATCTAGGGTTTGAGTGTCTCATTTATGCTAATATTCTTATTTTTGTGGGACATTTATCCTGATTAACTTACCCACCCTACACCCTCTGGCCCAATATAACCACTGAGTTCATCCTCTCTGTCCCAGTATAACCAGTCTATTTGCCTGATTGTAACCAGTCAGTGCAGCAGGTCTGGATCTGGGTTAGTTCCTTGACCTCTGACCTCTGAGTTATCATTAATAAGCAGGGCGTGCAGTAACCTGAGTGACCTTGTGATGGAAGCGTTAGCTTAGCTACTTCCTGCCTCACCGGACTGTGTTGTTGGCTGAATCAGGGTCTCTGGCCGACACCGTCTTCACCACCGTCCCGATCTCGGTGTCCTCCGGCACCTCCATGTGGTACGCCGGGGAGTCAAAGAGCGGCGGCTCGTCCACGTCCTCCACGCTCACGTGCACTATAGTCACGTCCTTGTAGGGCCCGCGGTGGTGCACGTGCGGGTCCACGTGGGTGTTGGCACCTTCTACCTTCAAGGTGTAGCTGAGCTTTGTCTCAAAGTCCAGCGGCTGAACAAAGAAGACAGAAACGAGCTTTGATCCTCCAAATGTTGGACTTTGGTCCAGAAATTTTACTTTCACTTTTCAGATTTTTAAACAACAGCTAGGAACCAATAAAAGATATCTGAGTGGATCTTTGATTTCCTCCTCGCACCCTTTTCACAGTGATGATGCCAAACAGGTTGGAGGGGTCGGTGCTGATGTCGAAGGTGTCTCTCCCGTCTCCGTCGATGATGCTGTACCTCATCTCGGCGTTGATCCCGATGTCCCTGTCCTTTGCCCAGATGCGACCCACCACTGAACCCACGGGCGCGGTCTCCGGGACGCTCATCTGGTACAACCCTGAGGTAAAACCAGCAACTGTCAGTGTGGAAAATAGGAAAAGCTTTTGATTGAAAGAGAGAAAAAGTGTCCTGAGGCAATAAAATGATGCAGTGGCTCCTCCAGCACGTGTATTACATCCACTCCTCCACTAGAGGGAGCCAACCCCCCGCTAATACCGCCACGGTGGGTCTTCTGTCACACACACTCGTGGACTCTGAACAAATGGGCCCGTAAATGCTTCACAGCCCGGTTCTATTCTGTCCTGGGGGGGGGTTGAAGTCTCTTTTTTCAGTTGTGTAACATTAAAGAAGAGGTTACAGCTCCCCGCGGTCCATCAAGGACTGTCTGGACTCTGTGCTCATCAGCGGGGGATGGCTGAAGACCCCTCATGTGATGGAGCTTCCATCGCAGTGATGTCTCTAATTGGTGGGAGAACTAGTGACCGAAGCTGGGGGGTGGGGGGTTGGGGGGGTGGGGGTGAGTGGAAGGCCTAGAGAGAGGACGTGAGGGCCGACGGGTGTGGGCGTCACAGCTGAGACGCTCCATCAGCCGGAGCTGCGCTGCTGCCGTCAGGGAAGCCCGACATCATTTTACATCTGGGTGTTCTTAAAGAACAATTTAGCTGCCTTTATCAGAAAGATGGATGGATGTTCTACATCATTCTACAAGGCAGACGTTTGCTCTCTTCCCAGCACTTTCCTCCTGGAGGGATTATTTGAAGGTGACCTGATTTCAGGTCCAGCAGCAGCAGAGCGAAGCGGCTCAGGAAACGCGCCATAATGGCGAGCGGCGAGGACGGGCGCGGCTCTCTTACTCTGGTCGAACACGGGCGGGTTGTCGTTGATGTCGGCGAGCGTGATGTTGACCGTGGTGGTGCCCGCCAGACCCCCCAGCTGCCCGCCCATGTCCTTGGCCTGGATGAGCACCGAGTAGTTCTCTCTGGTCTCCCGGTCCATGTCCGCCAGCGACACCCGGAGCACGCCTGCGGAGAGCCAGACAGGTCAGAGGTCAGGAAACGGGCCGAGAAAGTTTGGAAACAGGCTGGGTGTGGCTCCGAGCACAGCGGAAGCGTCCTCGCTCTTCCGGACAAACTTCTCCAGCCTGCTCGCAGTGATAAAAGCCCGCTTTGGACCTCGCCGGGGTCTGATTGATAGCTGCAGAGCCGCTCCTGCTGGTGATGGATGGAGCTGCCGGGCCGCCGCCGAGGATTGGCAACAGATCTCACAAACAAGGAAATGAGGCAGCTGCAGAAAAAAACTCTGCTTTCAGGAGACTAATGTGGATTCGGGAGCGGGAGTCTGAGTTATGGCCGCTCGCAGCGCCAGCTGCAGTCTCACGCTAAAGCTTAGCCTCCCGCTTTCCTCTTAGCATCAGGATTAATTCAAAGAACTCTAAAAGTTAACTGGGAAGAGCTTGGAGAGTTCATCCTTTTCTCCGCACACCAAACCTCCGTGCGACAAAGCTGGTTGTAATAAAATGGGAAAACTCCGACGGTCTCATAGCAACAGCAGGCATCACGCTGAGCTGTCTGCAGGCGGAGCTGGGGGTGTCAGCGGGTGGAGGGCTGGATTCAGACGCCGGAGCCGAGCGTCTGACCCGTCTGACGTCAGCCGGCCACCCAACGGCGCTGAAAGCTGCGTCTCAGACCAGCGTTTCGCTCAGAGCGGAAGGGCGGCGGCGGCGGCGGCGGCGGCGGCGCGACCACGCCTGAGCTCCTACCGGTTTTGGCGTCCACTGAGAAGTAGGGCTGGCCCTCCAGGATGCTGTAGACCACACGGGCGCTGTTGCCGTACGTGGGGTCGTCGGCGTCGGTGGCGGTCAGCTGGATCACAGACGTTCCTGCAGGGACACAAAGGGGGCGTGTTTGAAGGCTCATGATGGACACAGTCCCGGGTTTTTACCCCAACGCTCTTACCTATCTGGGACATTTCTGGGACGCTGGCCCGGTAGGGTCCGTCCAGGAACCTGGGCTCGTTGTCGTTGATGTCCTGGATCTTGACGATGAACTCGGACTCGGGCTCCAGGGGCCTGTCGCTCAGGCGGTCCCTGGCCTGAGCGCGGAGGACGTACTGGGCCTTGGTCTCCCGGTCCAGCCTCTGGATGGCGTGGATGTCGCCCGTGCTGTCGTCGATGGTGAAGGTGGTGCCGGCGCCGTCGCCCGTCAGGATGTACTTGATGGATCCGTCACCTTGGTCCATGTCTGAGTGCAGCTGCGGACAAAAACCCTGCTCATTTACGAGCTGTGCCTCCGCCCGCCAGCAGGGGGCGACCAGGATGCTAACGCCACTTCGGATCTTTGCAGGGCTGGTTTTCGGCGTCTCCCTGGGGGGTCCGGGGCTGTGTGCAATCACCGTTGCCGCCCTGGACCCTGCAGCTCAATCACAGACCTCTCGCGGCCTCTAATAATATCGACCTGCGTGCGCACAGGCGGGCGTGACGGAGGCCCATCGACGTCTGTCCCGCCGATAATCTATGCAGGAGCCACAGGACAGAAATCACTTCGCCAGGTCTAAAGAAGCCTCCGGTTCCAGCCCAGAGCGATTTCAGACCCAGACAAAGGCGCTAACAGGTGATGGAGCGACGATCCGACCGTACTCGCTTCTAGATTTAAGGAGAACCGAGTGGTTTTTTTTTGTCTAAGAATGTGAAAAAAGCCTCTCTGGCTGCTGTTTCCCGTCTATTACAGTCAAACCGCCGCGCTGCAACACTCAGAATTGCGCTAATCTCCACAGTTGGCGTTATCCCCGCAGCGGCGGCGGCGGCGGCGGCCCAGAATCCGTGTTTTTAATCAACACCTCATTGTGAGGAGCGATCTGCCCGCTCGGCCTCATCCACCTGCTCCTGCGCTGATCCTCGCTTTGTACCCGAGCCGGTGAAACGAGGGGCATCGGTTACCCCTGATCTCGCCACGGCGTGTGTGTGTGTGTGTATGTGTGTGTGTGTGTGTGTGTGTGTGTGTGTGTGTGGGGGGGGCTGTTTCCTTCACAGGCAGCTTAAAAAAGGAGGAAATGGTAACTGAAGCAATGAAACACTGAGATTGAGATATTAAACAGCAGCGACTGGAAGGAATAATGGAAAGGACATAAGCCCGGGGGCCTGCTGAGGCTCCGGGGACCGGTCCCTGTCCGGGGACCGGTCCCCGTCCTCTCTGCTCAGCTGCAGCCTGGTTTACTGTCCTCCTGCTCCCAAAACGTGGAAAAAGACGGAACCAGTCCGCAGGTCAGAGTGCTGCTAAGATCTGATGCACGTCTGCGACGGCTAGCCCTGCGTTAGCTAGCTAGCTAGCTAGTTTCCGCGCTCGCTTGGAGCTGCGATTGCCGGTAACGTGCCCCTGAACGCCCCGTGCGGGTGTCTGCCGATGACGCCCCCCCCCCAACACACAGCTGTCGCTCAAACGTTGGGTCGCTTTGCTGACTCAGCAGTCGGTCGCTGGCCTGCTGCTCGCTGGAACTGGACGCGTCGGTTAGCTGCAGCGCTGCCGCCTGGCTGCGCTTCAGAGGGGACGGAAGAGACGCTGACGGTGCGTTCAAGCGCTAAATTGTGTTCGTTTTTCTTTCGAGGTGGAGTTTTTCCTCCTGTGTTGCGTTAATGCTGCTGCAGGTGGAGCAGCTCGACAGCCGCAGCAGAAAAGCCGCCACCTCCGAGGGCCACGGGCCCGGGCCCGGGCGTGCACGTGCACGTGCGTGTGATCGGGACCGACCTTTCCGATGTAGAGAGGTTCCAGGCCGGTGTACTCCTCCAGGACGAAGAACTGGTTCCACACCCAGCCTCGCTTCACCCTCCGGAGGAGCGCTGAGCCTCCCGCGTCCTCCTCGTTACCCAGAAGGCTGTGGGGCAGGAGGCACAGGACGGCGAGCAGGGCGCGGCCTCCCATCACTGAGGCTGGAGCTGGGGTGTCTCTGCTGGGCTTCTTCACTGGCTCTGTGGTCACTGGTCAAAGCAGGAAATGGACGGATGAGTGGAGAAGAAAGTTTCTTTTAACCCTCAACTTTCAAATCTGAAGGACGTTTGAAGAGAGAAGAACACCAGAGGTTCAGCTTCAGGTCTGAGGAGCCGCCCGGAGCTTCATCCTGGTTCCTCTACGTGGTCGCGGGTCAGCGATCAGGAGCTGTGGAGGCGTCTGACGGAGCGCAGACGCCTCCTAATGCTGCCTGCTTCTAATACGCTGCGCTAAATCTACGCCTCCTTTCACTTTGATTAGGAAAACACCAACACACCTGCTCCTTTGATCTGCTCCTCTGATGGGCATGAACTCGTAGAAACTCCCCTCCCTCTTAGTTTGCGGCGCCCTCTGCTGGTCTGGAGTCTTTGATGCGGCTGCTGGATTTCTTTGATCCCTGAATAACTGAACCCTCCTCTGAGTAACCAACCGGTGCCGCTCAGACCAGTTCCAGCCCTTTTTACTCCCTTTTGTCTTTACTGGGAGCCGGGCAGCGTCTGTGTGTTATTGTGCAGTGTGAGGGGGTCCCGCCGGTGGTGGTGGGGGTGGTGTTTGTGGGTGGGGGGGGGGGGGGGGGGGGGGGG
>BJFM01001437.1:5890-19898 GCA_016586285.1 Arothron firmamentum
CCCCACCCCCGCCCTGCGCCTCAGTAGCACGCTCCAACTCTTAAAGGGACAGGCGCGCCCCCTGCGCAGGCTCGTCCAGTGGCCCGTCACCTGTAGCTTTCCTCTGTCCTGACCCCCCATTCGAACCAGGGCTGCACAACAAACCCTTATGGACTCACTATGGCGGCATGAATGTTGGCATGAGTGTTGCTATTGCAGAGGCAACCGTGCAGACAGCACACACCGCCTCTGTGCAGGCTCTTCAGACTGCCAGCATGCACAGCACAGCCAGTGGACACGCACATTTTATTCATTTATTCATTTGTAATGACAGTAGTGGTTCTTTTAGTGTCAGTTGGGGGCAGCATTGTCCATGTCTGGCACATTTGACAGTTAGTTAAATATTGAGATACGAGTGCTTGTCCAGATTGTGCAGCCTTAATTTTGAGCCCTAAACATCCGTGTGTGGCTGGGCTGCTTTTCTGGTCCACTGTTGGCTGTAAACACAAGGTGGGCAAACTTCTGGACCGTCTCAGTCAGAGGACAGACGTCCAGGCCGATCAGATGGGGAAAGAGTGGATGAACCCGTCTTTCATTTGTCCTCTATCGTCTTTGTCAGCCCCCCCCTGCATTAAGAGGGTATTAAATCCACCCCCTCACATCTGCCTACAAACAGTTGTCGTGGTTTTCATCCCACAAGGTGCCGTCCTAAACCCTGAAGCTCAGAAGAAGAAGGTGGAGAACGGTTTAAGGGGACATCGGAACAGCTCTGCTTCCTGGTACTGAAGCTTGCAAAAGATTAGACAAATAACAGATAAATGACACCTGCTTGTTGTAAACAGGCAGACCTAAACGTGCACGGAACACAAGCACGGCAGGTGAATGGAAACAGCGTTTGGAACTGAATTTGAATGAGGCTCATTTTGATGCAGAATGTCTTGAGCCTTTCAATGACACCTGCGTGTGTGTGTGTGTGTGTGTGTGTGTGTGTGTGTCCTCGTGTCACAAAGTGACCGCTGTGTGCCAGTATCCCAGCACGTTAAACCAATCTAGCACAGATTACAGTAATAAAACCACTGTAAATCTGGGGATTAATGTCTTAGGCACCTTAGCACACTACTTGTGGTAGTAGTCAGGAAAGAAAGGGAGGAGGAGAGGAGAAAGAGCAACAAAAGGCGAGCGAGGAGAGGGGACACACAGGAAGGAGGGCGGCGCGACTTCCTGTTCACCTGGGAGATCCAAACCAGAACATCACTGGTGACGTCACTGGTCTGCCAACGTCTCCGTCACGTCTGTGAAGAGCAGCAAAAACCTAGTTGTTCACACTGGCCGTGGACGCTGGAGGCAGGAAAGGACCCTGGACGGGTCGCCTGGGACAACCCGCGGTCCCACGCTGACCTGGGATCAGCAGGCAGCCGGCCAGGCTGGAATGGAACCTGGAACCCTTCCCCGTCTGCCATGACGCCATCACGCCACCTCTGTTAAGTCACCTAAGCAGCCTGTTTACTGGCTAATGTGTAGTCTAATGTCACAACCGCACCACAAACAACTAAACACACACACACACACACACACACAACACAAACTACTAACTCCTCACTACTAGAGACCAACCACAGCCTTTCTACGTCAACATTGCGCCCAAAACAGTTTTTGTCCCAGTGCAATGTTAATAATGCTAATAATAAAGATAATTAGGAGCCTTTTGGAGGAGGGAAGGAGCAGGAGGGAGGAAACAAGAGAAAGGAAATGTTTTGCGTCTCTCCCTCTCCTCCATTATTCACCGTCTTCCTCTCCTTGCTCAGCGTGCTGATGGAGGATAAAATGGGTCAGTGAAGGATGGGCGGCCGCTTACTCACCGAGGGATGTTTTCCCTCGCACGCTGCACTCCTCCGCCACCGTCCCCGCGCTCCTCCTCTCCTCCATCACCAGCTTTGCTGTCCCATTAAAAGGCTTATCTCAAAGTGCATCTCTTCTGGATTCTCTTCAACAATGTTTTCATGTCAATTATCACCTTCTTTTAAAAAAAAAATCTTTTTGATACCATCATGAAATAAACTGATGTGGGCACGAGCTTTGTGCGCCTGGATTTGGGTTCCCTCCCACCATGATGCTCACATTGAGGCGGAAACCTCAGCCTTGGCCCTGGAAGGCTCAGGTTGGTCTGGGACGAGTCCTGGTTGATTCAAACTTCCGCTCTTAGAATCTTCAGCACATCAAATAGTTTTTAAAGACTTCTTCAAACCTGTGAGACATTCCACTGTTTATTTTTAAATGTTACATCTCCTGTGACAAATCAAATGTTGGGCTGCACGCAGTCCACATGACTGTGCAGCTTTGATTATGCTCGCTAGGGGGAGACAAATCCCCGCCTGTAGGTACTCCGCTGGTAAAGTACAAACTTTTATTGTATTATTCTCAGATAAAAAAATTAAAAAAATTCAGAAAATGGAAATGTACAGTAGAATATTGCACTTGATGCCATTAGTTTGGTGCATAATTACTAGTCTGACTGCATCCTCTTCTTCAACATTATGGAAAATGGATTGACAGTAGGAAGTTGGGGGGAGCAGCAGCATGCTGGAGGAATATGGTGCAGTGGACACAGTCTGTCCACCAATAATCCATCCGTCCGGGGGGGGGGGGGCTGTGAACCATATTCAAATTTAAGGTTAAGATTTGGCCGAGGACTGAGACCCTTTAGAGTGAACGTTTGCCGGTGCTGGGTAAGGAGCTAAAACAGCCATCAGCTGGTCAATGGTGTGGCCTGAACATGAGGCTAGCACCTTTCCAAGTGCTGAAACAGAACTGCTCAAAGTTTAAATGGTATTAGTAATGGTTTACTAATACGCTCCAATATTCCGATAAAATTCCACACACAAAGTGATTCCGAGCCCCACTACTGGCCTTCGTAAAAGACCTTAGCCATGGCAAGAGCCACCTTGGCAACCTTCTTGTCCTTAGCATCGGGGCCCATGTTGGAGCGCGCCAGTCCCATCCAGTACTGTTGGGTACGACTCTGGTACTCTGCCACCGCCTCTCCCCGCTGCACACAGGGGTGCTCGTCTCCATCTGGAAAAGGCAGACCAGGCTAAAGGTCAGAGAAAAAGCAAAACATAATTCATGTGCCCTGCAGAGCACGCATGTGCAGACCCACACCCAAACCAAACACACACCCACAACTTTTGGCTAGCAAAAAAGGAGCCAGTTCCAGCTGACTGAATGAAACAAATGCTCCACGACAATGAGGCCTTGCCTTCCTCATCCTCTTCAGACTGGTCCTCCTCTTCTCCTCCTTCGGCTCCATTTGCCTCCTCCTCCTCCTCCTCCTCCTCCTCCTCCTCATCATCTGACTCAGACTCTTCCAGCCACTCCTGCGACTCTGGAGACAGTTCATTGGAAATCCTCGTATGCATCGTTGTGGGAACACTAAACTAAATGCTCTTTTAGCTGTTGTTTTGACTCTTTTTTTTAGCAAACATACAGTAATAAAGCAAAAGTGCTGCATCCCTTTCAACACAAACAACAACCACCAACTACAACGGGGTTTTTTTTACTTACTAGGGTCCATTTTAACCAGAACCTCCCACTGATCCATCTTGTGGAGGTCCATGCAGTAGAAATCACTCAGGGTAACCTGGCGGCTGCCGACCTCAAACATCCCCCCATAGAGGAAGAGCTTGCCCTGATGCACCGTTGCCATGGCGTTGGACCGTGGGCACGGCTCCACCACGGCTGCAGCAGCTGCACCTGCGGGCATGAGATCATGAGACTGCTCAGCTGAACTGCATGCCATGACATTTCTCTGCTTGCTGTGTTAAATCTTACCCTCCTCCTCCTCCTCCTCCTCCTCCTCTTCCTCCTCCTGAGCGACAGGGACGGCTTCCTTGATGGTCATCACAGTTCCATCCTCAGCCACAAACTCTTTGATGACTTCAGCGGCTGCCTGAGCTGCTTCCTCCTCCTCCTCCTCCTCCTCCTCCTCCTCCGCTCCCTCTCCTTCCACTGCACGTCTTTTCCCTCGACGCCGTTTCTTTTTCTCCAACTTGTTTCGCTGCACAGACAGGATTGTTAAACGACTGTAGATAAGGCGCATTTGCAGATCCAGCCTCAGCAGCGAGCTCGGAGAGTGCACGAGCTCCCTCCTGTCAGTAGCACATGAGCGCGCTGTGATTCCCCTGGGCTTCACAATCCGATTAATCGAGAGATTAATCGGCAGATTAATCGATTAATCGGTGAAAACAGCTGTTAGCTTACCCTGAGCAGACCAGGAAACCAGCGGTTCTTCACCACGTCGTACAGATAAAGGTCATTGTAGAAGTCTCCGCTGAGCGACTCTTCCTCTTCCTCGTCACAGACGCCCCCAAAGAGCAGGGCCCGGCCTGCAGGGCCCACGGCCAGGGAGAAGCCAGAGCGAGGAGGGGGTTTGCTCCCGGACGGGCTCACCCTGGCCCACGTCCACTTCTCTGAGGGGGACATAAAAGCGATGGAGGGTGACGGGACCGTCCGAACAACGGCGCATCTCCACAGACGAATGGCTCCTACCTTGGCCCTCTTTGCCCTCCCGCCTGAGCAGGAACATGTCGGAGTGTATGCTCCCCTTTTCCACGTCCTTCTTGACGCGCTGCATGAAAAGACAGCGTTAGCGCGCAGAGGTCACGCCAGCGCGGGCAGAGTGGACGCGCAACACACACACACACACACACACACACACACCGCTTTGGAGTATCCCCCGTAGATGATGACACCCGTGCCATCCGGGGTGGGGGTCATCTGGCAGGCGGAGCGCGGAGACGGGCCGAAGCCTGAGGGCGAGAGGCGGGACCAGGAGAAGGTGTCCAGGGAGAAGGAGTAGATGTCGTTGTAGTAGACAAAGTCCCTGAGGGGAGACGGTTAACAAGGAGCGAATCCTGAATTAGCTCAGGTTGAGGTTGGCCCAAAGCTGACTCCCTCTGACCAGACACAGTCCAGTGCTGGCCTGCTTCTCTTTCTCAGCGATGAGCTTTATGTGCTTGGCAGCTTTGGCTCTTCAGGAACCCACCTGGAGTTCTCATGGAAGCCTCCAAACACCAGCAGCTGCTTCTTGCTGGCGACCATCCGATGGCCGCTCCGGCCTGAAGGTCCGCCGGGCGCCCTGGAGAAACACACCCAGCTGGAAATTAGCGCGAATCAACAACGATTTTAAAAAATCAGGGGGGAAAAAAAATGTCACAGGATGAAGCTGAGAGACGATAGTCACAGATCTGATTTTGAGCGTCCCTGTTCTCGCCTCTGGACTGGTCTACAGAAGCGTCCTGGCGTTCCTGCTGTCAGTCCTCCCTTTCGTTCCACAGACAGTGTGACACTTTCCCTTCACTTCTTAACTGTTCTTTCTATTACCATTTTTGATTATTTAATCGTTATTGTATTACGGCACAATTTCGCTATTTCTGTTTGAGAAGCAATAATCAGATTTGGTTGTGTTTTATTTGTTGCTGTTGTTGTTGTTGTTGTTGTTGTTGTTATCATTAAGAGTTGCTGCAGCCAGTAAGCTAATGTCTGCCAATAACGTAATGACTTTTTTTCCAATATAGTAACACAACACGGTTATGCTACTGGCAAAAAAATGCTTATTAGACTTTTGAGAAGTTATTACATTTCTGCATTTATCAGTGCAAAAGCACTGGAGACGCAGCCCTCTGCCAGGCAGCTGCTTTCCCCTCATTTACCAATCCTACGTACAGCAGAACACTGCGCACGACCATTTCTGCGCATGGATCGGGATTAATCGATCTTGACGTGAGCGGACGATCTGCTCAAATCTCACCTCAGGTCTGACCTCGTGGACGCAAGTTAGAGCCAGCATGAAAATAATGATTAAGCAAACCTCAAAGCTGTCATTTAGCACAGGCAGCCGCATTCAAAAGTGAATAAACACTATCAAATAAAATAAATCTACCGTAGTTTATTTCTGTTTTTGACTTAATTCTTTTCTTTTTGTGTTTTTTTTTTAAGGAAAACAGGTTTCATAACATGGTAGGTTATGTATGTGTATATAATTTATATATATATATATATATATATATATATATATATATATATAATTTATTTTTTATTTGTTTTAATTTATCATTATTGCTAGTTCCTACATACTTGATGTTCTCCCACGTGTGTGTTGCCAGATGTAGCACCCAGAGGTCCTTATAGTGGTAGAACTGTTCTCCATTTGGAGAGGCAAATTCTCCTCCAAACAGCCAGAGCTGACCACCTCCCTGGGCAACGACCACAGCCTGGAGGGCAACAGAGGCAGAGCAAAGGCTGACATGAAAGCGGACACACATCTCCAACTTTAGGCTTAGAATGAAAACCAGACCGGCAGCAGACGGGAATCCTCGGAAAAGCAGCAATAAGCACCAATTTAAGTCCACCGTGTCGTTTAATTTGCAGAATAAATTGGCAATTTGCGGCAAAAATGGAGCCCTGCTCAGCCAGTCAGAGCAGCAGCCAACCGATCACTGACAGGAGTCACTCAGAGCAACAGCAATTCATCCAGTCAGCGTAAAGGAATCAGAAGCGATGAAGGGCGATGAAGATGATGTGCTGGCAACGGCAGGATATGTGGTTGCTTGGCCACATGGGGGCGCTGATGTAACAGTTTGTTTGTTTTTCACCTTGGTTCTGGACTTGTATTTGTGCAGTACGCTGTTCATGTTTTGCATGAAAAGGTCGTTAGTTATTAATATTTGCATTACATAATGACAGACCTCTGGCGTCCGGCCGCTTATGTTCCATTTTTTTTGGAATGGTTGTTGAAATGGACTTTACATGAAACAGCCCCACGACAATATTTTTGGCTAATACGCCGGTTAAAAGACTCTGTGTCTGTGGCCTGAGGAGATAAAGACAGAAATCAGACGCAGAGCTGGGAGGACTTGCTTCAATCATGTGACACAGTGGTCCCCAGCTTTGTTCTTGCACCACAGACCAGTTTCATGTGAAACGGCATTTTCAGGGACCAGCCTTTAAGGTGTGGTGGATAAATACAGCGAAAGCCCATGATAAGACGGCATAAAAACAGGTGTTTTCTAAAAAAAATAATATACATGCAGCAATAGTGAGCCATGGACAGAAGTAACAAAGACAATCCAGTAATTTTTCAAAATAAAATGTCCAGTTTCAGTTTATAAAGAAAACAAAGTAATATGAGTTATTTATTCTCTGTGTGGCCTGGTACCAAATGACCCACGGTCCAGTACCGGTGGTTGGGGACCGCTGATGTAACACGTTGACTATGGATTAATGGTGATGGATCAAACAAAGCTAATGTAACCTTTGCTACCGCGCTGCAGGGGTAACGCCACCATTCGATACTAAAATTAAATTTTGTCTTATATAGTCTAATCTTTTCATCTACTGCACTGTTTCCTCAAGCTACACCTGACTACGATCCTACTAAACCCGACTTTTTGCAAGTGTACAGTTGGGACCGGTTTGAAGGCAAAGAGCCGTAACCACAAATATTAATGTGATTTAGATTTTTCTTTTGTCGACTCACTTTGCAGCTTAAAAATTGATAAAAACAATCATTCACCTTTTTGAAAGCACTTAGATTACAGCATTTTTACAGACCTGCCTAAAACTTGCACGGTACCGTCCATTTCAGGTCATTAATACCGTCAATGCTCAGCAAAATGTAGAACTTTCTCCAGCAGTGCGACAAATAAAAGACGGTTGGGACAACTGTGGGCACAGGCGTAAGCATAGCGTACCTGGTGAGAGCAGCGTGGAGCAGGGGGGTTGGGAATCTCTGACTTAATCCAGGAGTTTCTCCTTATGTTATAAAAGAAGAGATCATTGTACATGTACTCCTGCACACAAAGGAAGGAGCACACATTACTGCTGGGACTTAAAGAACAATTTCTGGTGTAACAAAATCCACACGAAAAATGAAGCTAATGACTTTTTCATCTTCAAGTGCAAGGACTAGAAATATTCTTACAATGTACACTTAAAAGAGAAAACAAATGATCTAAATGCAGTATGTGTTGATCAATAAGCACCTTCTTTCCATTGAAGAACTCTCCTCCAAACAGGATGAGTTCATCCTTCTCAGGATGAGCACAGAGAGATGCATTAAGTCTGGAAAGGAAGCACATTGATGAGAAGGAAAATCCCTCAACATGTGCAAAAAGACATTGCTAAAGCACGTCCAAACCACCGCAAGAGCTGTCTGTGACTCAGCCTCAGCTTAAATGGTCAGTGAAATTGTTAAAATAAGCCTACTCAAAAGTGGCATTCCGCCCCGAATAAGAGAAACTGAAAAAAGAGTAGGCTGCATACAGATAATTCCAAAGCCATGCAGGAGTACAAGCAGCAGCACATTCTGTAACTGGCCTGGGGATAATAAGGCTTCTTGTCTCAATTGTAATGGGTTTGTAGTTCAAAAAAGATTTGTTACCGTGGTGATGGAGGAGGACATGGGATCTCTACAACCTGTGTCTTTTTGGCATCCATACTTTGAAACTCGGCAATCAGAGCCTCCAAATCCTCCTGAGAGACAGACAGACAGCAATGGACCATGTTAAAAACAAAAACATACGAACTGCGCAAGACAAACTCAACGACACTGAGCGCAACAACAGCAGCTGTTGGAAGCTGTCGACCAGTTACCTGAGGAAATTAGGACACTTTAACTGTCCCTGAGTTATTTACTAAGAAATGTTCACATACATTTAGAGAAAATGATTACATTGCAGCAGTCTCTGACATTGGTCTTTCTTCAGCTTTAATTGTATTGTCATATTACTTGATTATCTCAGTATTTTTAAAACTTAAAACAAATATATATCCATCCAAATGATTGCTTCCGGGTTGTGTTTTACTTTTCAGATAACAATGTACGACAACCCTCAATTATTATTATTATTATTATTATTATTTTAGTGATTCTTACAACTCTCATTTGTCCACGACGTCTGCAAAACCTACGGACTTATTTAGGAAAAGCTACTGTTGCTGTGTTACATAGAAATACAAATTCAACCCGTATTTAACGAGCTTTATGTGAGCGTTACCTCCTCTCGTTTGGATCTATTTGATACTTTTTTCTCCATTTTTGCCGCAGTTTTCTCAGCTCCTTTGACCTTCTTATCTTTCTTGCCTTTTTTCCCCATGTCGGTTGTGATGTACTTCCAAAGAAACTGTAAATATCCCGCAATTAAGCAACTACTTCATATAAAGTCGGGACCACACGAGTTTCCCAAACACAAACTTCCATGCTGGATTTTCTTCTTCTGCAGGGTGATTTACTTCCGGCAACAACCGTTCAACCAGCGCCCCCTGGTGGCAGTCCTCCAAACACGCAAAACACAAATGGAAAGACGAGGAAGGACGCGCACAATCAGAGAGAAATACTTCACTTTTGGCAGCTGACTATTGATACATTGCCAAAACATTCTTGATATGTCAAAGTCATATAGTACAGATATAAATGTTCTAACTGAAAATACCGGAACATTTTATTATGGCGTCAATGCATCCAGTCAAGTCATGACTGGATGAAAATACTAAAGTCTATTTATCTAGTAAAGAGTGGAGAGTGCAGAGCGAATATCACATGATCGAAGTAAAGCATGCAGTGAATCATCCTTTGTTTGTGAAGGACACTTTCACCTCAGTCTCGTGCTATTTTGTTGGCAGGGTTTAAATGTGAAAGCAACAATACTTAGAACTGCCTTGAGAAGTTATCAAGGCTGTGTGAAGAGTCACACACACACACACACACACACACACACACACACACACACACACACGCACAGTCAGCTGAACATGCACACAACACATGACTGCTCTGAACGCAACTCACTCCTGACTGCTGACCTTTGATGCTTTCCTGAGGGGCCCCAACATGTATTATCGTGTGTGTGTGTGTGTGTGTGTGTGTGCCCTGCTCCACATTGTTATGTTTGAACCTGTGAAAATATGATCCTTGTTTTCCCTTCTGAAGCAAATGTTATTTCAAACGATCTTTTTTTCAACAGAATAACATATAATACGACGGTTCCCTTCTTTTACAATGTAGTCAATAGCCAAAAAAAACGTGACTCTGTTGAATTCCAAGCTCATATATAAGCTACCAACACCCTCCTTCCCTGAACCCAGAACCACTTCAGAGTCATGTGGCTACTCGAGACAGAAACGCCTGAAGGCAGCACCAGAGCCGGAAAAATGGGTCCTCGGGTCTGCCAAAGCATTGAAAACCTGCCAATGAAGTGTTGATTTGTTTTTTTTCCCCTCTTATAAATATATGGAATTTTTTTTTCAAATTTTCCCTAAAATTATTTAAGTTAATTTTAAATGAAAAATACCAACATGAACGTCGATGATAGCATACAAAGCACAATCCTGCTTGGAGGGGGGGGGGGTCATATTGCAATTCCAAAGGAATTCCAAAGCAATTCCAGGAACCACCAGGAGGTGGGTCAGAGTCACATACTTCCAAAGGGTGAGGCCAGTCCTGGGCTGGACAGGGACCCGCACCCTGCCAGTCACGAGACTCCCCACTGGTGTCACGACCTGGCCGAAGCTGGAGGCCGCTGACACATAGACACGAAAGCTCCTGACGGTGCACGTGGGGTCCCCGCCCAAGCCCAGCAGGGGCGTTCGTAACAGCAGGGCGTGAGATGCTGGCGTGGAGCCTAACGGCCGCGTGGCCGGCGGAGCGCACGTACACACCTGGACCAAGTTGGGGGCTGGAAACTGGGAGGTCAGTGGGAGACACCCGCGGAGGTGGTGGAGAAGGACCCAACCCCGATCCGGTCATACTCCACCACCTTCGCAGGCCTCTGAGCAGCCCGGGGCGGCACAAATATGAGCCTTTGCTCTTTTATTACTCAGATGAGCACAACGTGATCCCACCAGCATCCTGGAATTTCTCTAAATGAAGCAGCTCCCTAAATTCAGTGCGGGGGGGACGGGGCCTTTTGGTGCACGGCCCAGAGGAAAGCCTGCAGCCTCAGACATCACAAAGCCTGGATTTAGACCAAAATAGCAGGCTTGTCCTCTGGAACGGGCTCTTTTATTCAACAACCAGGAGGAGCAGTTTAAAGAGGCCTGAAAATAATAAACATCAGTGTTTTTAATGCTGCAAGAATCTACAATGGACAAGAATCTGGAATTATGGTGAATTTATCCACAGTCATGTGGAAAAGACAGGGAACCCCTTTGAGAGGCTGCATGTTATTTGTTTGGATGCACAGAGAGTAAGTAATATAATTAAAGAACTCAAACATAAGGGTTTTTTTGGTTCAAACTTTCATTTAAAATTGTAATTTCCTCTGATAAATATTCTACAAGTGGAAAACGTTCGAAATAAACCATGAGAAACAGGAGGATTGTCCCAGACCAGGACTTCTGCAACAATCTTCTCTGGACAGATGAGTGTAAAACTGAATCATTTGGACACTTTGAAAGTGCAGTTACCTCACTTTGTTTCCTGGAGATAAAAACAAGATTATCCATCAATAGGTGAACTTTTTTTTGATAAAAACCCTGAATATTTCAGTGGACGTCCTCTAAGGACGTGAGGTTTTTGTTACGTTGTGCTGGTGTGTTGTTCCAGGCCAACCCTCAACGCATCCCTGACAAAATTTTTCAGGAGGATTAAACAAGCATCTGGCCTGTGCTGGTGAAATGTCCCCTGGTGCAGTTCAGACTGGGCTGCAGCCATGTTCCAGCTGAAGGAACCGCTGCTGGGCTGTTTCTTACTGCCACAAAACCAACAATCAGTGGCAACAAATAAGAATGAACTGGAGGAACACGTGCTTTTCATGCAAAAAAATAGAAAATAAAGGTCTACTTTGTTGCACTTTGTTCTTTATTCCCTAAGAATTTCCCCTCACATGAACATTTATTGGTTGATGACTCAGAAACTCACACCTCAAACTGGGCTTACTAATGACTTCTGTCTGCTTCTTTCAACTTCTCCTCTCCAGGAAAAAGCCCGTCCATCTAATCAGAGAGCAGACAGACACTCTGGTGGTCAGATGTCCTCTGAAGAGCCTGATGGTGTCTCAGCTAAAACTCTGCCACTCAACAACACCACACATTCTAATGGCATGTATTATTTATATCCGCTTACTTTGAAGAGAAGCAGAAACCTTCAGCTATGGGAAGCAGTATCCATGCGCACTACAGCATCAGTTTCAGATGTTTCCCCCTTGTTCATTATCGATGTTTATACATTAAAAATTAAATAAAATGCACAAAATACACAAAAGATGAAGCACACTTATGCAAGTCTCAAGGAACCCTGGAGATTTATTTGCAAAATACAAAATGCCCTGTAAACAAATTAGCAGAACTAATAATACCAAATAAATGCGTCAAAATGGTCTTAGTTCTACCGACGTTAGTTTCAATCAGCATTCGTTCTAGTGACTCAGAGTGTTAGAGCTTCTGCGCCCGCAAACAGATCATTCTAAAACATTTTCCATAGAACAGAAGTAAACAGGAGCACGTCTATGAATGTACTCATACACACAAGACCCCGGATTTAATTAGCCTCCTTTGGCATCTCTGTGCCAAAGAAGAGCGTTTTGTCTGCATTTTTCCTCTCTCCAACATACAATAAAATATGCAACATTGCTAACAATAAACGGAAATTTTAAAAGTTAGAATCTAAATCTCTCAAGTGCCTACAATGCAAATAATCCTGACACTGACTTTAAAAGGCCCCCAGACTAGGATTAAGCATTTTTCTTCCAACAGTGCCACTGTTGCTCACTGCTGCGCTAACGTACGCTAAATGGTGCCAGCAGACGCGTTGACAGTAGTTGCTTCCAGGATCGTAAAGGTTCCCCACAGAAAGAGCTGTTTGTAGGTCAGCGCCCTGGATTGGCTGGAGCCTAAGCACATCATCAAGGTGACGAGTGGAACTTAAATTAGTAACGTCTGTAAAAAAATCCTAATAAAATAACATAAAAAAGAAAAACCCAGCATTTGAAAAAAAAAACCAAACACACAAGTGACAGAAAATCCACATTAAAACAAGAAAATACAAATAAAACAGTGGACTAACGGCTTCAGACCTGTGTTACACAGGTTCTTATCAGCAGCCAACAGACAGGGTGTGTGTGTGTGTGTGTGTGTGTGTGGGTGTTTCAGAAGACTCTTTTCTTGTGGCGGCACCAATAAGAAATTCTGGGGAATCCTCTGGATTTAGGACTCCTGAGGCACCACTTGCATCATCTTCTGACAGAGGGACGTGGTCGAGACTGCAGGACAAACACATACACACACAGAGATGAGCCACAGCCACACACACACACACACACACACACACACACACATCATGAAGACACACTTCAGAATGAGCAAAGAAGAGCGACGAACTCACAAATCCCCTGTTGCAGCCAGCTGGGTTTATTTTTCCACCACACCCCAAGCATGTAGACAGGAATGCCCGTGACAATGATGGCAAAGCCTATGCCACACTCCACCGGCGTTTTCCAGAATGACACGATGATGAGGAACAGGCAGGCCAGCACGAAGCTCGCGGGCAACAAGATATTCACCTGCGGAGGGACGACAGGAGTAACGATTGTTGCATCTGCACTGACAGATAACGCCTCCGTTCTCTTTAAAACTGGTGGCAGTCTTGAACTTGTCTAATTCCCCAGTTAAATGTAAGTATGCATGCATGCTGCTGGTAAAAGGTCTTTATTTAGAGAATTTGTCCACAAATGTCAATAAACTGGCTGCAGTGAAGCGATGTTGTCAGTGTCCAGCAGAGGGCGCTCTAACGCCGGACACTAGTGTGTATATTAAGACAGTTTAGATCAAATCTGACAGGAAGAGTTAATGTAAACATGGAAGTGTCCAGCCTGTGGTGACCCAACGCGCAACAACAACAACTGTGTCTGTCCATTTGTTCACTGTCTCCTGAATATAAATATTTAGCATTTACAGCCAACAGTGCGACTGAAATTCAAAGATTACAAAGACCACAGCGGTGAGAAACAGCGTGTGTGTGTGTGTGTGTGTGTGTGTG